>CAVNYN010212808.1:0-47581 GCA_963692815.1 Nyctanthes arbor-tristis
ATTGTCAAGTTAAATTTTTTTGAATAAATAAGTAATAATGAAGATTCTTGTGACCCAAATTGTCAACCAAAAGTTCACTGATTTGTGCAATAGTTGAGGAAGATGATTCTCTTTTCAAGTGTTCTAATAGTTAAAATATTTTGTTATTTAATTTGATATAGGTTTAATTATTTAATATAAATTTAGTTATAGATACTATGTCTATGTACATTTTACCAGTCACAAGGAAATATTATGTAATTTAGAATTTACTATTGAATATTGTTATTGAAATTCCTATTATTATTTTTTTTAACATCGCTCATCTTTTATATTTTCAACTAATATACAAGTGTTTTCCATTTATTTTTCAAATTCATATTGTTATATTTTTTTACATTGTTTTTCCCATGCATCGCACGGGTACTATACCAATAATATATAAGACAAGAGTTTTCAATTATATTAGATGCTCAATTGCAATCTTTCTCGCCATAATTTTGCTAGCGTCATCATGATGTTGCATACTTGATTAGCCCAATAGTAAAACCGTACGCGCTTGGCCCAAAGTGGACAATATCATGTCAAAGTGGAGCGGGTCATTACAGATGGTATCAGAGCAGAGCCCAACTGGAAGTATGGCCAACGAGGACGTTGAGTCTCCTTAGGTGGGGTGATTATGATAACCTCAATCCCACATCACTTGGTTAGAGAAAGTGAGACCAGTTTATAAGCTAAGAGACATACTCCATCTGACATGAGGCCTTTTGGGTGAGAACTCAAGAGTAAAACCTTGTGAGCTTAGCCCAAAGCGGACAATATCATATCAAAGTGGAGCGGGTCATTACAGATGATACAGAGAAGAGCCCAACCGGAAGTGTGGCCAACGAGGATGTTGAGCCCCCTTAGGTGGGGTGATTGTGACAGCCTCAATCCCATATCGCTTGGGTAGAGAAAGTGAGACCAGTTTATATGCCAAGAGACCCATTCCAACTGACATGATGTCTTTTGTGTTGAAACCCAAGAGCAAAACCGTGCAGGTTATGCCCAAAGCGGACAATATCTTGTCAAATTGGGGCGGATTGTTACATGTGACTTTTTATGTGTGACTTTTTTTTAAATGTGAAGTTAAAAATTGTAACACAAATGTGACTTCTCAAATTAAATATGACTTTTCTATATGCGACATTTCAATTAATAGTATCACAAAATGTCGCTTTTATACATGATTAAAATTCTTATTTTTCCAAGACTTTTTTAATTAATTTTGCATGTGAGATTTTTGATATGATTTATATGCAAATTTTAAATGTAATTTGAGAATTCACATTTGTGTTACTATGTTATTAGAAGGTCAAAAAGTTAAATTTGTGTTACTAATTTATTAAAATGTCACATTTAGAAAAAGTCATAGTGAAAAAGTTAAATATAAAATTTTACATTTACATTACTTTTTTATTATGTGTGTGACCTTTTCATATTTATTATTAAAAATTTACACTTAGTTAAAAAGTCATATATAAAAGTTACAATTGTGTTACTAGTGTGTTCAAAAATCACATATAAAAAAAATTATATTTAATTGAAAAGTCATATATTGAAAAACCATATTTTAATTAAAAAGTCAAATAAAGTCACGTAAAGAAAAAGTCAAGTATAAAAAATCATATATAGTAAAAGTTACATTTAATTAAAAAATTGTGTATTTAAAAGATATTTAACTAAAAAGTCACGTATAAAAAAAATCACATAAAATGTTATATTTAATCAAAAAGTCATAGATAAAAATTGCATGGAAAAAAGGTTACATTCAATTAAAAAGTCATATATAACAAAAGTCCTGTTTAACTAAAAAGGCATATATAAAAAAATTATTATTCCAAAAAAACCAAAAAAAAAAAAGGAAAAATCTTAATCACCGATTCACTGCCTGCATTCCATGGGTGGGGTCTAATTTCTGTGCAAGCGAGAGAGTGTGAGAGAGAGAAATCGGTGCATTTGTGCTACTTTTTCTATTATGTGTGATTTTTTTATCAAATAGTAACTCAACCGCTCATTGGTTCTCCTCTCTCATATTACTTTTTACTTTTTGTTGCTCCACTACTCTATGTACTAGTTATTTTCACCTACTCTATGGGGGTAGATTAAAGTCTACCTCGTACATGGTATGACATGTGGCATGCCATTCATCTATGCCACATGCCACATGACATGCCATGTAGGAGAGGGTAGACTTTAATCTACCCACATGGGGGTTGGTAAAAAAAATTACTCTATGTACATTCTTTCGGTGTTTTTGTATAGTATTATCATTATTATTAATTTCTTTTGTGCTCTTCCGATCTTTATTAATTTCAATATATGTGGTTTAAATCTATCTTTTGTGACTTGCTAATTAATTGATTTTCCTATTTATGTGACCTTTTAATCTAAAAACAAAGCAAATGCGATTTTTAAAAAGTCATGTATATATAAAAATGTTACACAGAAGTAAAAAGTCGCAATTTAAAAAGTCGCATTTATGTGACTTTTTAAAAAGTCACATATAAAAAAAATGTCACGCATAGAAGTAAAAAGTTATAATTTAGAAAGTCACATTTATGTGACTTTTACAAAGTCACATATTGTATTGGAAAAATGTCATACAAAGAAGTAAAAAGTCACAAATACATTTGTGACTTTTTACTTTAAAAAATGTGACTTTAAAAAAGTCGTGTATAGGAAAAATGCCACACATTGAAGTAAAAAGTCACATTAAAAAGACACATTTTAAATGTGACTTTTTAAATAAAAATGTGACTTTTAGAAAGTCACGTATAGAAAAAATATCACACAACGTAGTAAAAAACGACATTTTAAATATGTGACTTTTTAACTAAGAAAATGTGACTTTTAAAAAGTCATGAATAGAAAAAGCATCACACATAGAAATAAAATGTTGCTTAATAATTACTACATAGGTGACATAAAATCAATTCTAAAAAGTCACCGCCCTATGCAACTTTTTCAATTAAAAGTCATATGCAAATTTAAATAATAAATTTACACAAAAATAGTGTATTCCAACTTTTATTTTAAAAAGTCATATAATGATTATTTGACATTTACCGTATATGTGACTTTGAATCGGGTACAAAAAATCGCGTCTCATGTAACTTTTTCAATTAAAAAGTCACATATAAATTAAATCAAAATTTTATACAAAAATCGGTTGCCATGTAATTTTTTGTTTTAAATACTAACATAATGATTATTTGGCATTTACTACATATAACTTAGAGTCAGTTCTAAAAAGTCACATCCCATGTAACTTTTTTAATTGAAAAGTCGCATACAAATTAAAATAATAAATTTACACAAAAATCGCTTATCGTGTAAGTTTTTATTTGAAGACATGCTTTTTTAAATAAATCACAAATGCTAACACCTATTGACTTTTTATTTTATATGTCTAACATTTTATTTAATCGATTATTCAACAAGTGCCTTTTTAAAATGTCACAAAACGCTATCACGTAGCTACTTTTTAATTTTTATATGTAACTTTTAACATGTAAATTTTTTAATCAGATGTAACTTTTTTATGTGTGAATTTGAAATAAAAGAAACAAATTTTGACTTTTAAAGTTACATATGATTAAAAAGGTCACGATGAATGTAATTCTTTTTCCATTTAAAAGTCACCGAGGATTAACCAAGCATAGGGGGCAAGTGGACAGAGAAGAAAGAAAGGTGAATATTTTTGGAGGGAAAAATTCACCCGGAAAAGAAAAGGGAAAAAAAGAGGACAAGCACTGCAGCAAGTCCCGAGTATGAAGCATTTAAGTGCTGAAAATGAAAATTTCACGTAAATACCGAGGCCTTATTTTTCTAATACTAATGTAATTTACCGTATTTTTCCTAATTGTCTCCCAATTAAAATGAGCCACTGACTTATATTGGGCTTAAGTAACAAAGGGAACCTATTTAATATTATTAGCTAGCTCATTGGACTTTAATATGGTTTAATTAGGCCTTTCAGACCCTTTTGCGGCACATTTATGTTTTCCCTTACCCATTGGCCCTTTTCGCAAAAATCAGGCTGTACGTAATTTATTAAAAAAAATTCTATAGATTTCTTTGGAAACGAGACCTAAATTATTTGAATTCTCTCTGTCTCTTTCTCTTCTTGTTGTACTTTTATTCTTGATGTGTCTCTCTACTATAGTTATTAGAGGACTTGTTTTGATCTTGTTTGTCAATGTTTGTTGCATTGTATCATCAATTCTACAATGGTTTGAATGAGCAGTATTCATCCACTTGCTTCGCTGGCGAAACCAGCTGACCTTGTTGCCGTTGAGTCCTTGAGTATTCCTTTGTAGAAACAAATCTTGAAAAGGAATAAGCCTGTCCGGAGTCTTAAGAAGGCTACTGCTTCACTTCAGCGGAAGACTACAGCTAGGGTTCACCGTTCTTCTGTTCTTTGTCTGAGCTGTTGATTAATGTTGTATTACTTTATTTTTTTTGTTTTCTTTTTTGTTGTTTTTGTTTACTGATTTTGTTTCTACGATTACTTTTGATTTTATTTGTTTTATCTGCTATCTTTGATTGTTCTATTTTGATGTAATGTTGTGTCTGTAATATTGTTATTTGTTCTGTTTTGTTTGGATATATTATCTGGCATTGTAATTCGGTGTGTTGCTTTTTTTTAATATGTTTTTTGTTGAATGTTCTTTGCCACATATTTTGTAGTAATTTATTTTTTGGTTTTTACTAGTTTTTGTATATATTTTTGGTAACGCATTTTAGTTTCTGTTAGCTGCTTGTATTAATGCTACCTTATACCGTGGTTACCAAGTTATATTTTCTAACATTTTTACTGCCTTGTTTTATATGTGTTTTTTGTATACTTAGTTTTGTTCTTTATTTTGTTTGACTGACTGCAAATTTCTTTATTTGTTGTTTATGTATATTACTGCTTGTTCATTTCTGCTCTTTTTGTGACTTTGATTAGTCGTTAGACGCTGCCTTTTTTTATTATTTCTACATCTTGTTCTTTATGTTGATGCTGTAAAGTTGTTTTTCTCTTATTTATATTGTATTTGTTCCATATGATTGTGTGCTTATTGTTTTATTTTTTTCTTTTTTTTTTTTTTTTAAGATTGGCATTTCCGTATCCATCCCAGTAGGGATGCATAACGATCTGGCCGGCTCAGGCAGCCCGTGGCCCAGCCCGTAAAAAGCCTGAGCCGAATTGGCTCCTTGCTCCAAATGTTAGCTAGCCGAACCGGCTCGGGCTGGCTAGTTCACATCCCTACATCCCAGTTTGTAGTCCACTAGAAGGATGACGATGAAATCAAGTCACGAAGTTATCTGTGATGTTTAGAGACATTTAAATGTAGAACAATGCAACTTGTTTCGTAGGACCTGTTTCAAGTACTATTTGGAGTACTCTGAAATTGTGCTCCAAACACAAGTTTGTCCATAATGCTATCTTACGTGAGGTTAAGCAGCCGAACGAAGATGAGATGTGGTTTTTGATTCGTGGTAAATATCTGTGATTTTCTGTTGTGGAGTTTGCCATGGTGACTGGTTCTGTTGTGTACTGGGTCAGATAATGTCTCGGATTATAGGTCTGACCATTCGAACTTTAAAGATAGGTTTTTTCCTGGTGTTTCTTTTGTCTCAAGTTCTGATGTTCTTACGCTTTTTTCCATCTTGATACGGATATAAGGGATATGTCTGACATTGATCGTGTTAAGATTTGTATTCTGTACATTTTGACTTTTTTACTTTCATCCCACAACTTATAAGAGGAATGTCGATCAGTACATTTTTGTGTTGGTTGATGATTAGGGTGGGATTGACAAATTTTCATGGGAAACATACCGACTATCTTGGTTTTTGCTTTCCTTCCAAGTCTGGTTATATGAGTGTATACCTTCTTTTACTAGTAAGGTTTGTGTTTGTACGTTGAGTGGTGTGCCCCATATTGTTAATTGGAGCACAACTAATTATCTAATGTCTCCTGATCTCAATGCTGATTACTTCTGTAATCCTACTGTAAGTTGTTCTGTTTTATTCTTCTTTTTTGTTTCATACTATTTTAGATTTTTGTGTTTGACATATTTTTGATATTTTCCTCAAGTTGTGGTTAACAATATAGTTTCAACTGAAGAGGAAGCTAGGCTTCCATATATGGCTAGTCTTGAATTTCTCGTCCCTACTCAACCAGTGATTGAGATCCCGAATGAGGATCAGTTGAAGAAAGTTGTGGAAGATGTTTCTGATACGGATTATGTTTCTGCTGATTTTGCTAATTCTGATTATTTTGTGGACACTCCACCAGCTGTTCAGTAGCGTAGATGACTGACTGTGAAGGTTGTTGAGAAGCCGTCAGCATGGGGAAAACATGAAGTTGTTGCTGAAGGTATTGGAGACTGTGGCAAGAAGACTAGATTTGAACAGGTTTATTCGTCTGATTCCATATATGTTCAAATGTTATTTTTTATGTTCTTTCAGTTATTATTTTTCTACTTATTTGTTATTGCTTTACGTTATATGTGTTTATTGTTTTCTATTTTTGTGTTTGCTTAGGCTGTTGATACTGATGCTTTTGAAGAAAAGATTGATCAATTGCAATCTGAGTTGAATTCTTTAAAGGCAGAGCTGGTAAGGGTTTATAAAGCTAATGCAGGCCATTTGCAATTTCGTGAACTTGTCTGTTATTGACTCTTTAAAAAGTGGTTGTCGATCTGTTACTGGTAATGGTGCTACCACGTCATTGCAATTTTCTTTATTGGAAGATGCAGTTACGTGCTTGGGAAACAAGTTTAATTCTCTTTCAGATGATAGCAGGTCCTATATACCATTTTGGAAGCTCAATCTGAATTGAAGTCTAATGTTTTTGTATTCAAGAGCCGTATGAGTTGTTTTGATGTCAATTTTAAAGAGTTGATTACTGATGCTATTCGACAAGTGACTGAGATGGCAACTAGAGGGTCATGTATCTGATACTGTGGAGGTTGATTATGTTTTTAGTAAAAATGTTGTACATGATGAGATAATGTTTCATATAAAATTTATATTTCAGTTCTTTTTTCCTTATTTTATTTTTCACTTATTTTTTGTTGTTTTGTTTCTGTATTTCCTAATTGTTTTTTTTCCGTTCAATTGATTATAGCCTTTTCCTAAAGATTGTGAGGATGATGCTAGTAATGAGGTAGTATGTGATTTGTGTGTTATATTTTTAAATTGTTTTTTGTGATGTGTTTGTTAATTATGTGTCTCTGTGACTGTATTACAGCATTTGAACAAAGTTGAGTTTGTGAAGGATGATGAGGCGGGTATAGGAGTGATTTTCATATTGTTAATGAGGTAGTATTAGATAATTATTTTCCTTTTTTAGTTATTTTATGTTCTGTATTTTTTTATATTTTGCTAATTTGTGTCTAAATTGAAGGTGCTGAAGCAAGGTGATGTGATGGGAGTGGATTCTAATGTTGTGAGGATGTTGGTAACCATGTTGAGGAGCAACTTGATGATGTGGGGCATGTTGAGACCGCTTCTACTCCATATTGCGGTAATTCTTTATGATTTGCAGCATAGTTTGAGTCCAGTGAAACAACCGACTGTTTCAGTATACATGAGTCCAGTATCTGAAAATGTTTTTATTCGTGATGCTGCTTGTTTTTCTCAAGAGAAACTCCAGAGGCAGATTGATGCTACAACTAATTCATCTGTGCAGAAAATAGATAAGGTATTCTTGTGCTTTTAAAAAATGTTTTTGTCGTGTGTTATTATTTTTTTACGGTATTAATGAGTTTTTTTAATTTAATTATATCTTCCTTCTTTTTATAAAATATTTTTGTTAATAGGATAATGATATTCTTGCTGATGAGAATGTCTAGAGGTAGTTGGATGTTGTTGTTGCAGCTGCGTGTGCTATTTCAATGGAGAAGATGAAGGAAGTAATTTTTAAATTTTTCATTTGTTTTGTTTTTGCTGATGGTATGTGTTTTTGTTATTATATTTGATCTACTATATTAATTGTTTGTTTTTATAATCAAGTTGCAGTTGAACAGAATGTGGGGCTTGGGTTATCATATCGATGTCAAGTATCTACATCTTTAGAGTTGAAGATTCAGGTAAGTCTTTATTTTGTATTGTTGTTTGTTCTGTTTTTCTTTTGTTATTTTTTAGGGAAAAAACAAAATAATTAATTTTACTATTGCATAGATGAATATCTATTGTGTACTAATATTATTGTTAATTTTAAATAGCATGATATAGTACGAACTCCATCCCCAAAAAAAATGTGATAGATGATGATAATGTTGGTTTGAAGAGGCCACATAAGTTAAGGAAGCTACTGTTGTCCCTTTTTGTTCAGAATGATTTGTCATATGGTAGAAAGGTTGAGAGTGAGGGGGATGTTTTGCTTGTGTTAGAAAGAAGACATGACACCTGCTGACGAGAAGCAATTGGAAGACTTTGACGCTTGGTTCAAGGTTGGTTACAAGTCAAAGCAAAGGTTAGTGTTGTGCTGTCATAGTTTTCTATTCTGTTTGTTATTTTTTATTGTTTTGGTTATAACCTGAAGTTTCCTATATTATAGAAAGAAATTTTTTCACATTAGTGATGTGATAAATCCACCTTTTGATTTCCATGTTTCAACGGTTAGACTTTGATGGCACCTACTGACGAGAAGCAATTGAAAGACTTTGATGCTTGGTTCAAGGTTGGTTATAAGCCAAAGCAAAGGTTAGTGTTGTGTCTATTATAGCTTTCTGTTCTGTTTGTTATTTTTTATTGTTTTGGTTATAACATGAAGTTTCCTATATTTGTAGAAAGAAATTTTGTCACATTAGTGATGTGATAAATCCACCTTTTGATTTCTATGTTTCAACGGTTAGCAATAAGTCGTGGTGATATGTTTTCATTGATGTTTGTAGTGATCTGAGTACTAAAGTGTATCTCAACAGTTTATTATATTTTGTAATTTTTTGACTTGTTTTGTTATTGTGTTCTCATTTTATACCATTGCAGCATATTGATGTCTGTTTTTACTTTCTGCGCTAGTTGGCTAGGCACAGTTCCAAGGTTGAGATGATTGCTGCAACTACTGATTCTATTTTTGTACATTTGATGCACAAGGATTACTAGAAGTTTTAAGTTGGTCCATCGTCAATGAGTGCAAAACATCCACTTGTTGGCCATCTTAGGGGTAGGAAGCTGGATCTCAGTACAAGTTAGGACGATGTTGATCACGTGTTACTTCCTGTGCTTATGCGGACAACTCCACATTAGATTCTGTTGTGTTTTGATATCCAAAATGTAGTGTGCTTGTCTATAATTCTAGTTCTTCAAGTTCACACTGTAAAGAGATGTGGTAGTTGTGGGCTTGTATTACAAGGTATTGTCTTATTTTATGGTGCGTCAGGTTTTTGGGTTTCAAATGAGGCTGGAGACAAGTCACGTTTGGCGGACCTTGATATGGATTTCGTCAGCAACCTGTACCAACCAAATTATGGGTATGTTGTTGAGCTTTTTTATTTATTTTCATTTTTTCATTTTTGAATAATCATATGATTTTCTGATTATCATTTTATATACTTATTTTCTAGTCATGATTGTCGGTTGTTTATGATCAAGTATGATGAGTATCTTTTGTATAACCGCCTTCCCATGATGCCTAAGAAGTTTAACTCAGTAGCTACTCGGTTGAATTTGGCTATGAAGTTATTTAATTGAGTGAAAGGATCAGTTGGTTCTTAGTTAGTTTTTAGTTTATTCTGCTGGGTAGACAATTTGAGGATGATATTAAACATTTTACGTAGTTTTATATTTATGGTATTTTATTTGATCTCTACTGTAAACAAATTTCAGATTTATAATTTTGTTAGAATGATATATATATATATATATATGTGTATATATATGCTATTTCTCTTCTGATTTTTGTATGTGACTTCGATTGCTTAATTTGGTGATTAAGTTTTTGAATTTTTATATTGTTCTTTATTAGTGTATGTGACTAATACAGTTGTTTGCCATTGAATTATAACAGTACAATTTGTGACCTAGTGAGATGAAACATATTTGTTAGAGCATATGTTGTATGTAGCTGTGACTGTAAATGAGCTATTTTAAATTGAAAGGAAAATTGTATTTAGCGTTGTTTATTTGTGTTATTGGTGTGTCGATGTGTTATTGTGTTGTTGTGTCTGCTAGGTGCTAACTATTTTAATGGTTGTGGTATCTATGCTAGTTGTTGTCTAGGTGTTTACAACTAGAGGGAAAAGTTTATTTATTATTGTTTGTTTGTGTTGTTGGTCTGTTGGTGTGTTGTGGGATTGTGATATCTGCTAGGTGGTAAATGTTTTGATGTTTGTGGGATGTGTGCTAGTAGTTGTATGTGTTCTTTTTATTTTTCTAAATGTCACATATGTTTTTGACTTGATCATATGACAGATATTTCTATGGTTATATGTTTTGTGTGACTGTGTGCAACTGATCTATTTACAAACAAAAGAAAAAGTGTTTTTATTGTTTTTCTTTGTGCGCTTATTTTCTTGATATGTTTTTGTAACAGCGCATGTTGTGTGTGCGTATAACTACAAATGATGTGCTTACAATTGAAAGAAAAAAATTATTCATTTATTGTTTGTTTGTGTTGTTGCTCTCTTGATATGTTGTGGTGTTGTGATGTGTGTCAGATAATAATTGTTTTGATGTTTCTGGAATGTGTGCTAGTAGTTGTATGTGTTTTTTTGTTTTTCCAAATGTTATATATTTTTGGCCTAATCACATTACACATATTTGTAAGGTCATATATTTTGTGTGACTGTGGGTACAACTGATCTATTTGCAAATAAAAGGAAAAGTGTTTTCATTGTTTTTCTTTGTGTTCTTGTTTTCTTGATCTGTTTTTTTGGTAATAGCATATGTTGTGTGTGCCTGTGACTGGAAATGAGGTGTTTGCAACTGCAAAAAAAGTTTATTCATTTATTGTTTGTATGTGTTTTTGGTGTGTTGATGTGTTGTAGTATTGTGATGTGTGCGAGGTGGTAATTGTTTTGATATTTGTGGTTTGTGTGCTACTAGTTGTTTGTGTTTGTTTTCCGAATATGACTTATATGTGTTTGACGTAAACACATGAAACATATTTGTAAAAGAATAAGTTTTGTGTGACTGTGGCTGCAAATGATTTGTTTGCAAATAAAAGTGTTTTTATTGTTTTTCTTTGTATTCTTGTTTTCTTGATCTGTTTTAGTAACAGCTTATGTTGCGTATGAGGTGTTTGCAACTAAAAAAAGGAAAAGTGTTTTCATTGTGTTTTTGTTTGTGTTTTTAGTGTGCTGATATGTTGTAGTAGTGTTGATGTGTTATAGTAATGTGATGTGTGCGAGATGGTAATTGTTTTGATATTTTTGTCTGTGTGCTGGTAGTTGTATGTTTTTTTCCCCCAGATGTGACTTATGTGTTCTACTTAAACACATATGAAACATATTTTTTAATAGAATATATTTTTGTGTGACCGTAGCTGCAACTGATGATATCCCTTAAAGAAACAATTAAAATTATGGTATGGAATCATTACTGTTTAGTTAGCAATATTCTATATTAGTTCATATGTTTGAAATGATTTGTTCATTTAATAGCGGCTTTGTTCGTGCTTTTAGAAAACCTGTTGATGTTTTCCCATAAAGAAGCAGTTAGCTCATAAAGAAATAGTTACATACATATATACATTGATTTGAAATTAATAAATGTAACTGTCACAGAAAGCTGTTCAGCTGCAGACATATTCTAGCCAGTTGCAAAAGGAGATTATTACAAACAGGTACCTAGTATCAGTTACTTCTTAATCATGATACATACATATGAAGTAGCACTCAAATCAAGGATATTGAAAAAAGTTCCAAAGACAATTTCTGAAATTCGGCCAGTGTTTCTTCTACAAAATTCAACCATGTCAAATATTATATTTTTGGAGAATGTGAAGGAAACTCAACAATGGCTAGTGAAAGTCTGAGTTGCACGAAAATTGGTTGTTCCACAGGCTGCTAAAAATCCAAAAACATTATAAATGCTTCTGGTAGGCAAAGAAGGGACTATAATTCAAGTATCAGTTGAAATTCTCTAATTGCGCAGTTTGACATATATATTCATGAATATCAGGTTGTTTGCATAAGATATATTACTGTTTGAGAGAATGAAGACATTTATTGAGTAACAAGTCATCCATATCGTCTCTATTTCACAATGGAGAAGCAATTCAGCGAAGTTTCCCGTTCAGCATTTACAATTTCCGCATGTTTGATGAGATACAAAGAACAGGCCACTCTGAACAAGCACCTATATTTAGTGATATTTCCCCCCTTTTTTTAGTTGTTTTTTTTTAAAAAAAAAATTGATGTTCTTAGCTTTACCTAGTTTGTTTTTTTAGTGTCACATTAAGTTAATTCTTTTACCTTATTTATGTATAGATATTATAGGGAAGATTGTCATAGCAGACAGCTCTAGAATGCATCTTTCTACTGAAAGTGAGGAAATAAGAAAAGTGGAGTTGACTTTGAAAGATTCAGAGTACGATCAACCTTAAAATAAGTTGTATATTTTAACTATAATTAGAAATCGTTTAACTACAAACATAAATTATTTTCTCTACTGAAATTGTTTTGAATAATTCATTGAATGCCTACAAGAAAAATCAAATTTCATGCACTTTGACAGATGGATATGAAGGGTATTGCATGATTGTTTTAGAAAGAGTCCTAATGAAACACGTTTCATTATGTTACAGCTTTGTTGGACAGAAATAATTGAAGGTTTGTTTTTAGGGGGAATAATTGAAGGTTTGTTTTTAGAGGGAAACATAGTATTATCTAATTTTAAAAAAATAGAGTAGACAATTTACAGTACTGTTTCAATATTGTTTGAAGGCAATGTTGGAATCATCATTGTATCTACAGTCACAAAAATGAAAGCCAATTCGGGACTGAACGATTTTGAAGACTTCAAGTAACAGTTATTTGAAAGTATCTTCATTTTATTTATATATATACACATATACATATATATATATATATATACTGGCTTTTGGATGTTAACAACATTGTTAATTTGTTTTTACAGCCTGTTCCCACAGGAAGTGGATTCAGATGACATATCATCTATGAAAAGATAACATGATGAAGGAACAAGTGGTGGGAATGTTGGTGAGGATGATGATAGTTCATGATGCAAACTAATATACGCAAGAGTATCAGCATATAATGGCAGTTATTATCTGCCCTAAAATTATATTATGTTGCATTATTAATTACTAGTTATTGTTAATTGTTATTCTGAACATCTAGTTTTATTTATGTTTTGTTGCTATTTATTTGTGATGTAGTTTTAAATTGTAATTATATGTTAAAGTACCTATCCTATGATGATATTCCAATATATATAGTTTATGCAATTCTAGGATAAATAAGTAGTATTTGTGTTATTTATATTATATCATTTCTAGTTTGGTTACACTACTGTGAATAATCACGAAGTTCAGAAATACTATTGAATTTATATGTTGAGAATTTGTAACAAATAGTGATAGCTTGAGCTGATGTCTAAACAATATGAACTAAGTATTTGGGAATGCGATAACAATATAAAGAATTGCAAAAAGTAGATAGGCTCATGTATTGGTTCTTAAAGTAATGTAGTAAAAAACAATGAATGGTTCTAGGAATCAGATGTTCTTATCTTTTTTCGCACTTTTGTTGCTTTTTGTGCCTTGTTGGCAAATGGAATCATGCCTTTGTAACTTTTACTATTGTCTCCAGTTTGTTAACCGCAACTACACTTCAGAATTATCTTTCTCTCAGTATGGGATTCGTCTCTTTTCTCTGTTGGTCTTCCACAACTTCTTTTTTGATTTGGGGCGAGTACTAGTTGTGTATGTATGTATTGTGGTATATTCCAATCATTTTCATCTGGCATAGAGAATACAATGCCTTGATAGGTTTCTACATACTGCAACTTTGTGTAATATTTTGAGCAGTACTGATAGTTGTCTTGCTGAAATCGGGGGTTTTACCTACACATAAAATAGTCGCACATACTATGTGTGGGTATTTAGCGACACATAAGTTTAATATGTGTGGGTAATTTAATAAATGTAATTATTTGTTATTTGACGTTTACTATGTATAGGTAAATGGTTTTAGCTATATTTAAAACTGACTGGAGAAAAAGCGGGATTTTTAAAAATTGATGTGGAATTTTTTAATAAAACCGACGTTAAATTTTTTATTACTTACATTACCCACACAAAATCATACACATTATTTGTGTGGGTAATTCTCTAAACTTCTATACAATAATTGCTTACATGACTCTTATGTGGCACATAATCATCGCAGCTTTTCGGATAATTGCAAAACCGTACTTACAAGCTTTATCGACACCTACTGGTTACATGGCTTCAATGTGGAGCACAATCACCACAACTTATAGGATAATTGCAAAATCGTATTTACATTACCTACACATAAATAAATATATAAATGTTAATTATGTGCAGTAATTCTTCAAAATTTATTGACATCTACTACTTATATGGCTTCAATGTGATGCACAATCACAAAAACTTATAGAATTATTGTAAAATTGTATCTACATTACCCATATAATTTTGAAATTTTTTTTGTGGGTAATTTTTAAAACGGACTCCGTATGAAAAAGTTACACCCACTTATTTGAATACCGACAATCGTATCATTCCATGTGTATGCCAAATAAATAAATAAATAAATAAAATCATTAAAATTCATTCGAGCTACTATTATTTTTTCAACAAAGTAATCAAAAATTATCTTTAAAAAATCTTACATAGGACCTTAGGGTAAAAATAAGATTATAGAAAATTACCAATCACTCCTGTCCGCTAACCCCCCCCCCCCCAAATTTTATTTGCAATTCATGTACAGAAATCCCCATTTCCACTAAATCCGTCGAACTCACGAATGGAAGCCCTCAAAAACCTCATATTCCTTCACTCGGTCATCTCTTTAACACTACTACCCACAGCTCGCTCCACTCAATTGGTGGCCCCAGAATTAAAGGCCGATGTTCGGCACTTACCTTAACAAATTTTGAGCCAGATTGTTTAAGAATTCTTAGTCAGGTTGTTAAAGATGTCTCAACAAATTCTCAATCAAATTGCCCTCAAGATGATCAATTCGAAAATCTCTCCACCCAGGTCAAGTAATTTCACTTGCTTTTATGGATTGTTTAAGAATTATTTTTTAAGGGCTTCAGTTTCTCTGCTACTTTTCATATTAATACGCAAGTTGTTAAGAAGGCAGTCTATAGCATAAATTGCTGTAAAAAATGTCTTTCTCAAAATCTGAATATATGTATTTTTCACAACCTAATTCAAAAATACATAGACAAAGGACCCTTGAAAAAGGTGGCAATTCAAAACCCAAGTGATAAAGTTCCAGAGAGCAAGTAAATGAGTAGAAGTGAAGCTTATGTGGATCTCCTTGTTGAAGTATCCATTTAAATGCTACGTGTGGCCCTTCACAAGGTAAGTGGTCGAGGTTGAAACTTGTTCTTGAATTATTTAATCAAAGTAGAGGGTCTATGATGTCGAGTTTTAGATGCTAATGTTCTCTTTCTTCACGCATATATTTTTTTAGAATTGTTTTATGGAAGACAAAGTTTTTTGCTATAGCGTAATATATGAAAAATATATTTCTTGCACTTTAAAAAAAATCGAAAATATATCGTCATCTTTCAATATTGCATTCACACGCACTGTGAAATACTATTTTCTAAATGTTAGGTAGGTTTTTTAGGATTATGTGGTTCAATTCTACTTTGCACATGATATGTAGTAGAAATGGCAAAGGTGAAGAATCCTTGTGATATGTGTACTACATCTATCTACATTTATTTGTTTCCTCTCCTTGTTTCATTTTCTTGGGGAGATTATGAAAGATTTGAAAACCTTTATCATAGCTTCCAACTAATTAATTAATTTATTCTAATTCACTATCCAGGATGAGTTAGTTCCTTTTATGCATCTATTGGCATGATACTTAATGTTGTTTTGACTCTTGTTCTCTAGGTAACAACTATGAGGATATAATGCACCATAATAAGAATCTATTTTACCTCAAAGGTCTGGAAGAGGATCCTACATCATGGATGCTTACCTTATGTATTCAGTATATATATTTCCTTTCTTTGTATTTTTTTGATGAATAAAATGTACATCAATGACTTTGTTCTCTACTCATGGTGTGCATATTATTATTCATAACGACGGTGCTTATCTTGACCGTGGGTTTACTCTGGCGGTTATGTTGATTCTACCTTTGAGTTTCATCATCTTTTTGATGACTTATATTGAAACTGTGTAGGATTTATGTTTGTTTTGTTGATCCCACTATTGATGTGATTTTAATTGCATGCGGTGATACTACTTTTTGATTTTGTTGAACTTATTTTCAAACTTTATTAGGATGTTGCAATTTCCATTGGGCATTGCGGAGATATAAATACATGTCTAATTTCTTTAGTGTTTGAAATATTTATTTAACCATTGTTTTAATTTTGTGATTACAAAATTTGTTTATAATTTTTCAAACTTTTTATATGTATAATCTATAGATGTAAATGAAAAGAACAACAAGAAAAAAGCGAATTGTTACCCACACATGAATAAATTATTAACCACATTTAATTTCTTTTACCGACATATAAATATGCTTTTGCCGACACATATATGTTGTTACCTACACAATAAATTTACTTTTATCCACATATAATCTAATTTTTTACCCACATACTAAATTACATGTCAACATCTACGTTATCATCCACATCATGTGACAAGTCAGGCACCACATCATCGTCCATCTCACCGTCAATGTCAATATTGCATACATGGCAGTCCCATTACCCACATATATGACAATATTTACTCACACATGTATGTGCAGGTAAACATGTAACATTTACCCACACATATATCTATGTCTGGGTAAAAACTTTCCTCTACGGACTAATAGCCACACTTGTTGACGCTTACATTATATATGGGTAGACATTTTTACTCACACATAACCATATCTTTACCCGCACTTATATGTGTGGGTAAAACCCCTGATTTCTTGTAGAGGGTACCAATGACTGCTAGTGCTTGTGTACATGGGATATGTTCTATCTGGCATACCATGCAACTATCTCTTTTATTTTGAATGTCAATAGTATGTGAGATGATATCATATTTCACTTCATGTATATTTTGGCTTGCTGGGAAAACCTACAAGTTTAAGATATATGATTTAAATATATGATATGTGTTGTGAACATTTTTATTAAAGGATGCTGTTTTAGAAAGTGATAGCTTTAGATTGTTGCATTCCACTATTTGGCTGCATAATATGTTTTCATACTTTGTTACCAATGCTGTGAATGTTGAAGAGGCTTTGTTTCTATTTTTGAATGTCCATTGCTGAAGTATGTGCTTGAGTGACTCTAATAAGGCTATGATGGGGTGGTATTTTGCTGATTTTATGACAGCCACTACAACAAAAAAGACAAAAAAAAAAAGGAATACGTGTCGGTTCGTTCAAAAAGCAACGTGCGAAGAAAAGACAGTGGCATTTTTGAAAATTTAGACAAAACAGTACACGTCGGTTTCTACTAGAAACCGACATATATTGGGCTTGTTAAATAATAGGCAACGGTTTCATAGGGAACTATTATCATATTATAGGCCTCGGTTCCTCAAGGAACCGACACCTATTCCTATTAAATTCAAAATTTATATTTAAATTTTGAATTTGATAGCAAGAGGCGTGGGTTCCTCGATGAGGAATTGATGCCCATAGTCTGGCACTTTTATTTATAAATGTCTTTGACTCTCTACCTAGTGTTTGCTTAAAGTTTTTTTTGCCATTTTAGAACATAAGTTTGTTTGCCATTTCCTCTATTATGTTAGACTTTATGCATGCGGTCCCATGCTTGTGTTTGCATTTCACTTATGAATTCTTCTACCTTGTGTCTGCCTTGTGGTCCCGTGCATAAAGTTTGTCTGCTTGTGTTTGCTTGGTATTCAAGAAAAAATGAATAGAAAATCAGTGATCTTTGTCTCTGTTCTATGTCTTCCTCTGTTTTTCTAGTTTATCTTTGTTCCTTTAATTCATTTCTTTCTACTTAATTTACAGATTTAGAGGAATTTCAAACAAGAATCAAAGAAGAAGAAGAAGAAGGATGTAAGCTGTTATCTTTTGGGTGATATTTTTATTTCAAATCTCTGTTTCAAATCATCGAATTTGTGATATGTAATGATTGGGCTTGTAGAATTGAATTTAAAACGTGTAAAAGCTGCACTTTAACATCAATTTTACAAAAATGTTGAAATTCTATTTAATCATATAAAGAATGTTTAGCTTGCTAGTGTATCTTTAAAAAAAAAAGAAAAAAAATTGGGAATAGCTATAAAGAATATCTCCCTTGAAATAGTTATTGTTGGTGTACCAAAAAAAAAAAATAATAATTTTTTTTTGAAAAATATAATAGGCGTCAGTTGTAGGGCTACAACCGACGCCTATCGTAGTTTTCCACAAAAACTGATGCATAAGGCATACAATTTATCTCTTTCAAGGTCTCTTAGCCATGCGTGGCTAATTAACACTTTAAGTTTACAAATTCAAGGATAAGCAGCAGCATAATCAAGGATTAACACAACGAAAACGTATGACTTAAGCGCTTAAGTCTCTATCATTTTTATAAACTAAGAATGAGTGCACTATACCATAATCTGAGCTGCACCTCTGAACCATGTTGATGTTGGGGAAAAGGTAGAGGAGTACCAAAAAAGTACCAATGGAGTAGGAAAAGAAAGGGAAAATCACCATGAAAAGTACCCAATGCCCCAGGGCAGTTCTGTGGTCATGTGTATAAGGATTTGTGTATGGTATAGATATTCTTAGTAAATCTATGATATTGCTTTAAGTTATTTAATCATCCTTGGCCTGTGATTGCTTGTGTTGCTAATTATCTGCGAAATTTGTAGTCTAAATCTTTTAAAAATGAAAATTTTCTTGAAAGAACGTCTAGGGTTCATCTCTACTAACACCTATTCCGCTGTGAAACCTGATTCCTCTGATGAAACTTATGTGCCGTGTATTCATAAGAATACCAAGGAGTACAACAGTATGAGAAATAACTCTAATACAATAACTCTGCTCAAAAAAGAGTTTAACACTCATGACCAGAGAATCTGGACACTTTTCTTATGTTTGCATAAGAGATACCCTCTTACGTACCAAGACAAAGTAGTCTTAAAAGTCATTGAAGATAGATACTATTAGTCTATCTTACATGATGATCTTATCTTGTCTGAATGGGAAACCCACATACGCCCTAGACAATCTTATTACTACTATGATAGTTCGGATTCTTACAATCCTTACTATGATTATGAAGAGTTCCACCATTCATCTTCTTGACCTCTGGAAACATCTAGAAGATATGAAGGAACTGACCTCAAGGCCATGTGCCACGATTTTAGTTTGCTTGATAATAAGCTTCCTCAATATTGGGACTCTGTCACTACTTCTCACCCTAAGGAGCAGGATGCAGAAGCCTTCTCATCTGCTCACCCTAGTGGCAGGATACAGCAGAGACACCACCCCTTCCTTATTGGTATCAGAGCATGATTACGTTTCTGGAAACCAAAGTATAACATACTACGATGATGCTCACCAGAGTACATCTGTAAATATGTTAAACAATGGAAGTTCAGAAAACAATCAAAGTTTTGTATACCCATTGGGAGAGTCTGATGACTCTTGGCATGAAACTAGTGATATGTGGACAGGAGATCTCCATATTCACAACTTTTCACTTGATTCCCAAGATCCGTGGCAACTGGAAACCTAATCATGGCCTGGGGAATCATCTTGCACTAAACGACAATTCTACTATCCCGGAAGGTGGTTTTCACCTCCCAGATCTATTCTTGACCCTGGAAGTTCTAGTCAGAACAACCTTCCAGACCAAAAGGATTTTTATCAAGAGTTTGATCAAGCTTTTGACATCCTAGACCCCTTTGGAACTTTTTAAAACCTTTTTGTTTAAAATTTTTATGGATTTTAAAACTATAGAAAATTTAAACAAAAATCTTTTAAATATGACTAAAAGTTTAGATTATTTAAAAAAGTCTCACCTTTTAACTAAGAAAAAGGTTACAAATTCTTTACAAAAACAAGAAATTTGGTAAAAGTCTTTTCTATTTTAAAACCAGGAAAACTTCTTGAAAAAGAAGATATCCACCGTATTGATTTTGAAATAACTAAACTAAATGAATTAGTTTTAGGACTTTCTAAATCAATTCATGATCTTAAAACCTATGTTGAATTGTTGTAATGAATAGTTACACCAATCAACATTTTATTGAAGCTAAAAAATTTGTTGATGCTTCTTATAAAGATAAAGAAGAAGAAGGATTTTTTCTAAACAAATTTAATGGCACTGGAGATCAAGCTCAAGTAGCATAGAACAATCTCATCCTAGATCTTGTAGCTAAGTTACATGCTAGAATGGATGATATTGAAAGGAATATGTCCACTTTAATGAAAGATAAGCAAAAAGCTAGTCTTTCAGTTGAAGAAATTGAGAATGCTTTAAGCAAACTTAAGGTCACAACTTCCGAAGAGATTATCCCTAATCGGAAGAAGAGTACCACTTTCTTCACATTTGCACCTAGAACTAAAAGTTCCCCATGAATATTAGACCATTCATAGGAACTTCTCAGACATTAGCTTCCACTTCTAGTTCAATTACCACTACTCGTCAAAATAGGAACCTATTATCTAGATTATTATCTAGAAATGAAAGAAGCCGTATTGTATTGGAACATATTACAGATTTGGAAAGAGGTACACAAATCTTTTCAAATAATGAAATTCAACTTATGAATCTTTCAATCATGTACCAAACAGGAACTTGGGGATTTCAGACTGGTTTATATTACCACTCTAGAGAAGAAACTCTTAGTGTTCCTATGGGAAGCCAAGAAATTCTTAGTCTAATATCACAACATTCTGCCACCGAATTGCTTAAGCGAAAGCATAAGTTTATTCATTTTGGCCTTCTTGTCATAGGAATTAAACTCTTAGCCAGAAAAGGACTCGGCTCTAAAGCTTTGATAATCTTACTTGACACTCAAGATCCCAATATTGAAATCTCCAATATGGGTATCACCGAGTTAGATCTCAACAATAAAATAGGTATTGTCTATATTGCTCTTGACAAATTCTTAAAAACAATTCCAGAATTGGTTCAGAACCTGAAACTAACCATCCAAACAAAAGGTTTTGATGGATGGATTGGCAACAATCTGGTCATAAGTATTAACTTTGTTGGAAAAACAATGAATAATACAAGCACCAGATGCAGAAAAAATTGATGGAATCATATCTACACTACAATCTTCTAGTGTTAGATTTTTGGCTCCATTAATGGTCCCTTCAACCCAAAATGTTAGTTTTGAGTCGAAAATCAAAAACTCTTGTTCTAGTATTTCTCAAAATTTGAGGCCAAAAGATTTAGTCACATATGTTGATGCATTAGGAAATCTTTTTATTAGATTCAGAGATTATCAACCTGATAGAAATGCCACCTATTCAGACACTGAAACTACTGAATAAATTGTCTTTTATGGATTTTGATGAAAAGATAATTTATCCTGCTGAACTTGGCATGGGAATTCTTTGGCCAAAAGAACTCTTTGAAATGGAACAAGTCTTGAAAACCACTGGACAACTTCCATTCAATGCTAGGTTAATTCATAACTATAAAGGGGATATCATCAGCATTTTGTGTGATGAATATGCAATCTATGATTATGAATATTAGAAAATTGCAACTCATTTATCAAAAGAAGATCATGTCTTGAATGACACTATCTTTAATAACGCTAATTTTGCATCTTCTACCCAAGTCTTTAATGACACCAAAGCTTCTTTTGAGGATACTCCTCATAGTAAAGAAGAAGTTTTAAATGATTTAAATATCACTTTTACAGAAAAATTGATATAACATCTGAAGTATCAAAAGATTTTGTTATTGACTTAGTTCAACCGGATGAAATACCAGGAGAACCCCCTGATATTTCACGTATACTTCCTAACATGGAACATTTGGATAGATATTTAGAAGATTGCTCATCTTCTATATCATCTAAAACTCATCATCTTGGGCTAATGACTACTGTCATGCCAAAGATTGAACCTGATACCATGACATATAATCTACAACATCCACCTAGAAACCCTGTCATTCTTTATGACCAAGAAAGAAAGGATCTTTATACCATAGGCAAAAGAAAGCCACTAGATCCTAACTTTCAGTTCAACTCAGGAATTCTCAATCTTACTGGAATATATCCACAAAATTGGAATACCTATCTTGAACAATGGACCGAGGTAGTCTACAGAGATAACCAAGCCTTCCATAGTAATGTAATTGATGGGCAATCAATGGTTCAAATTGCTGAGAATTATCTTGGTGATGTTGCCAGAGCAATAAGGGAATCGTTCAAATTGTTGAGAATTATCTTGGTTATGTTGCCAGAGCAATATGGGAATCATACAAGGCAAAGTTTCCTGATAAGGTTGCTAACCTTGTAGCCCAAGGCAACAACATCAATAATTTCACTTATTTAATCCATAGGATTGTCACTATTGGTGATGTGAATATTGGATTAGCGAATAGGCAATCTGAAGCTATGAGAGATTTGGAACAATTGCAACTCAGAAACTGGGTTCAAGTTATTCCATTCCTTCAGGACTTCTTTGCCCTTGCTGCTATTTCTAGATATTATTATACCCTAGAACTAAGTGCCAGACTTTTCACTAAACTACCAGGAGATTTAGGGAAATAAATCTCTAAAGCCTGGAGTAAATCTGACTGGAACAATTTCTTGCCAGAGTATAATAATATTGGTGCAAGAATTGTTTTCATTATTGAAGAACTTACGAAGCGGTGTACTTACATAAAGATACAGCGTGATCTTAAGAAAAACAATGTGGGATTTTGTGGATAAATCTACACTCGTCAAAAATATGAGGCCCCTCTTAGAAAATCAAAGCCCAAACAGGCTAAGATTTTTAGGAAAATTCCCACCAAGCGCTACTATTTATGTAGATCATGAAATAGAAAGCCTTATTTAAACCCTGACAAGCATGTTTGAAAATATGGCAAAAATTGAACATACTGAGATTGCTTTGCTTGTAAGCAACCTGGACATTTTAGTTCCACTTGTCCAAATAAGCAAAATCTCTTTACTAGAGAAGCTTATTTGATCAATAGTATAAATGATGACATCCTATAAATTAGATCAGATGTTTCCAAAGATGAAACCATTTATAGTATTTGTTCTCTCGAAGCATTTGAATATGGGGAAATTCAAGAAATAGAGACTTCTTCTATTCAAATGTATCCTGAAGAAAAATAGCGCAGAGCACTTCTTGCTAAGTACTCTGCTTACAACTGTGAATCCTATTTCATTGATAATTTTATCACCTCTATGGAAGAAGATTTATTTACACAATTAGGTTGTGTAGGAACCTCTTCTATTCCAACCCCTGATCCTTGTTTGACCAATTGCATTCATGATTGGAAAAATAGGTATGACAGTGGCAACATTAAATGTTGTAATTGCGAATGGTACCCGGCCTTCAATAGACGTTTCAAATGTTTGAAATGTTTATTAGAAATTTGTGCCACTTGTATCAACTTATTATTTGATATAGATTTACCATCAAAAGATACTTTGTTACTCCCTCAACATTCTGGTATCCAGAATATGATAGAACAAAGATTATCACTTCTTGAGAATAGATTCAAACTTTTTGAAACCGAAGTTAAAAACTTCATTTTCAATGTTTTTAAAGGGAAGTCTAAAATAGACTACTCTTCTGAACCTCCTGATCTCGGAGAATACTCCAAAGGTATCACCATTTAGGAACCCAATCCTGAGCATTGTCTTGTTGCCTTACAGGATAAAATTCCACTTATTTGTAACAAGTCAATACCAAAAGACTTGCCTATTCTATGTGCTTTAAACATTAAAGGACAAATAACTCAAGCAATTGCTCTTGTTGACACTGGTGCTTCTATCACTTCAGTTGACAAAAGCCTTGTGCCTACACATGCTATTGTCATAACCTCTCGTCCTCAATTGGTAACCCAATTTGATGGAACTACCATCCAGATTGACAAAATAGCTTATAATGCTAAATTTAGCATTCAAGATAATTGTCACCAGTGATCCCGCGAATTTCACTTGCCACAAGTGTGGGTCACTACTTTGCAACATAATCATATTAAAATCATGCTTGGACTTGATTTTATTTATGCACAGCAAGGTTCACTTGTTGTCTTCAAAGACTATGCTTTGATTAACAAATGGTCTATTTTGACACTAGTCATATCAGATTATGTGCTTACGGAGCGAGGTGGCATACTCAAGGAACCTAAGACCCTTCCTAATGTTTCTGATTCTTGTCCCTGTCACATACAAAGATCTTATAAACAAAATGGAACCAATGCCTTAGCTGCAACCTTTTCTGATGAAATATCACCGGATGATGCTATTGAAAATTACTTTGATTCTTTAGAATATCATTCTTTGACAACCAAGGATTTAACCTTAGTAAACAACGCTAAGATTAATAATACTCTCACCACCAATCTTGAAATTGAGAATATTGTCAAGAAGTTAGAATTTTCTGGCATTATTGGTGGAAATCCTATTAAATTTTGGGATAAACACCACATTGAGTGTAAGCTTGATATCTTCAACCCTGATATCAGAATTACATCTTCTCAGTTCAAGTATGAATCATGGGCTCAACAAGAGTTTAAAATGCATATCACTCAGTTGCTTGAACTTGGCGTAATTAGACCTCCTATGTCTAAATATCGCACTCCTGCCTTTATTGTCCAAAAAAAGCTAAAAAACGCAGAGGACAATCAAGGATGGTATTTGATTATCGGCGTCTAAATGATAACACTCATGATGATGTGTATATCATACGAGACAAAGATAGTCTTATCCACCGTATCCAAGGAAGAACTTGGTTCTTCAAATTCGACATGAAATCAGGATTTTGGCAAGTCAAAATGCATCCTGATTCCATACCTTGGACAACATTTAGTTGCACCGAATGACATTTTAAGTGGATGGTTATGCCATTTAGACTTAAAAATCACCTTCAGTTTTCCAATGAAAGATGGATAACATCTTTGGACCTTATAAAACCTTTTTGTGTGTGTACGTTGATGATGTTCTATTCTTTTCTAAAACAGAAAAAGAACACATTGCACACTTACACATTGTCTTTGCTCTTTTTGAAAAGCATGGACTTGTTGTTTCTAAAAAGAAAATGAAGTTGTTCAAATGACACATTGGATTTTTAGGAGCAAAAATCGGCAATGGAACTTTGAAGCTTCAGCCTCACATTGCAAAGAAGTCTTTAGCTTTTCCTAAGCCAGTAGATAATATCACTTTACTTAGATCATTCTTGGAGATTGCAAATTATGCTTGTCCTTATATCAATAATTTATCTAGGTTAACCGGCCTCTTTATAATAAGGCTAGTACCACTCGATTGATTAATTTCAACATTGAGGATGAAAAGCATGTTCAAAAGATTAAACAAGTAATTTCATCACTTAAACCTTTGAAACTACCTTTAGAATCTGACTACCTAGTTGTTGAATTAGACGGATCTAAAGATAGTTGGGGAGGAGTTTTATTAGCTAAACCTAATGAATTCTCACCCAGAAAAGAGGAATAAATTTTTAGATATGCCTCTGGCAAATATCATGAAACTGGTTATCTCACCTCCTTGGATTATGAATTACTAGCTATAATTTATGTGCTAGAAGCTTTTGCTCTATTCATAATTTCTAAAACCAAAGTCACTATTAGAACTGATTGAGAAGCTATAGTAAAATATAGCCAAAGAAAATCAGAAAAGAAATTACTTTCCAATATGGTTGAAATTTCAAGAATATGTTCTTAATAGAGGTCTTAAGATCAAATGGGAACATATTAAAGGAGCCAATAACACCATAGCTGATAGTTTATCATGTACTCTTAATGATATGGATAAATTAAAACAGCTTTGTTTTACTGATATTTCCTGTATTGATAATGGTTAATTGCAGGAAAGCAGATTCAACCATGCCTCCCAAGGCAAAGGAGAAAAGTCCTACTGTTTTATCAAAGTCCATTCATTTTGGCACCACGTATATCTCCCTGTTTATCCTAAAGCTGGAAATAATTTTCAGGAAAAGAGACGTTCAAACCTGAGTTCAGAACATAAATGTATTATGGATAATATTTGGATACTTCCTACTTCTATTGAAGATAGTAAGAAAAAGGTATATATCCTAAATGCCTTGATCTACTATTTTACTTCTAGAATTGGAAAGTCTACCACCGGTCAAAGTACCACTGTCCAAAGTGACACTATTTCATGTTTTGCTCTGTTTAACGGACCAAAATTTGGAATTTATACAACTATGGAAGAAATCCAAAATACAACCAAGGATTTTCCTAAGTTTTGCGGGAAACCTAATTTCAAAGGATTTGTTTCTTTCTCTAAAGCAGAAAAAGAAATGAAAAGGATTTTTGAAAAGGAATCTTTTTTATATCACCGAGTGTTGAACATACCCCAAAAGGTACTATTACAGCACAATCTTTTGCCAATGTTGCAACTGCTTCTGGAACAAAGAAATTCCACCAAAACTTTATTCCTGAAATGTTTTATTATTTTGAATTAATAGAACAAAAACATGAAAAAGTTTTTATCACCCTCCAAGATTTCTTCAATCAGATTGGAACTAATAAAATTCATTGCAATTGGATTAACATTTTCTGGTGTTATCATGTCAATGAATATTTGTCTTCCCAAAAACTATATCCAGACTGTAAAGATAAAATTACAGTTCTTTCTGGGCAAGTTATGGCGAAACCTTTTTGTAAGTGTCAAATTACATTTGCATATAGGACAGCTCATATTAATCTTGACAAATTTGAAATCAAGAAGCATTTCTCAGGAGTTAAGATTTTTCCTCAAACTTTGATTGATTATGGTATTTTATCATCATTTCATCTTACTGATAAAGAACCAAATTTCAAATTCAACCTGCCACTACAAAATGTAATTTATTATGGTAATGGGTTATATGTGAAAATTGATGCTACCATTCCAACTTGGGAAAGTAAATTCTGTCCTGCAAGGAGCATATGTAGAATTTATACAGAGCATTCACACCCGGATAAATATTCCACTTTCTAAAAATAGGAGATGATGTTTATGATCTTAGTATCACTAAAACCAAGTCTACTTTGCTTCATCAAATCAAACAAGCAAACATGAAGGTTTATGGATGCAATTGGTACTGGGATCTTGTAAAACCAGAATACCAATACATGCAACTTGTTACCCAAGATTATTTCACTAAAGTCTATTGTTCAGAAGACATATCTAGATTCTTCTTCTAGCCTTTCAAGGTTTTTGACATAGCAGAAACTTCAGCCAAAGGTTATAAGAGAATCATGGAGAAGAAAAGTACACCACAGCAGTTATCCAAGCTCACATCTTTTGGAAGCAGCGATGGAGCCCTTGATCTATATGGAACTAAGTCTAAGCCATCTTCAACAGCTAGCAAAGAAGAAGAAGATGAAGACTTCAATCCCACTCAAGATGCACCAAATACAAATTGATGCATTAGCTTAGGGAATCTTTGCTTTCGATACGCAGAAGTCAAAAAGTAGCCGACAGCAACTATGCAACTTTTGAAAAATTGCAACCATTTCATTGTTGGAAAAGGACAAGTTACTATTATGTCACTGTGCGGTACTATTCAAGCTACTGTGCGGATGAATTTTTCAACGTTTTTACTATTTTCTTTTAGAAAAAGTAGGAATCTTACTGTTTTCTTTTTGAAAATTGTAACCAGATGCATTGGATTTGTCTGATCCAAGCATTATTGGACCTTACTTTCCAACTGTAAATGTGTAGAAGGTAGGCAAAGCCATCCAGTAATTCTATAAAAGGATGAGCCTCTCACACCATTGTATGCATCAATTTTGTATCAAGTTTTTCACAAAAACAATCAATAAAGCATACAATTTATCTCTTTCAAAGTCTCTTAGCCATGCGTGGCTAATTAACACTTTAAGATTACAAATTTAAGGATAAGCAGTAGCATAACCAAGGATTAACATAATAAAAAGGTATGACTTAATCGCTTAAGTCTCTGTCATTTTTATAAACTAAGAATGAGTGTACTATATCATAATCTGAGCTGCACCTCTGAACCCTGTTAATGTTGGGGAAAAGGTGGACGAGTACCAAAAAAGTACTAAAGGAATGGGAAAAGAAAGGGAAAATCACCATGAAAAGTACCCAATGCCCCAGGGCAGTCCTGTGGTCATGTGTATAAGGATTTGTGTATAGTACAGATATTCTTAGTATATCTATGATATTTTTTTAAGTTATTTAATCATCCTTGGCCTGTGATTGTTTGTGTTGCTTATTATCTACGAAATTTGTAGTCTTAATCTTTTAAAAATGAAAAAAATTTTGAAAGAACATCTAGGGTTCATCCCTACTAACACCAATTCCGCTGTGAAATCTAATTCCTCTGATGGAACTTCTGTGCCTCGTATTCATAAGAATACTAAAGAGTACAACCTTTATGAACATCATATCTGGACTTTGTTTGCCTGTATAAAAAGAATAAATCATCCCTTATACTCCGATGGATTAGCTAAAGCTAATATTGTCACCGCCTTGTTAAAAGAAGAATTTTCTTTTGACATGGATGCTCATAGGTGGGAACAATGCATATTCACAATTCCTCACACTCATATAGCACCAGCCAGATTTGTTGACCCTGACGATTATTTTAATCCTCAGAATCAAGGCTATTTGACTTATGGTAACCCAGAGTTATGGGATAGGAGAACCCTAACACAGGTTTACAATGCAGTAGATCCACAGATGATCCATGTCCCATGGGTCATCTCTCAGTGGAATAGAGCTACTACTAGGCACCGCTATGATTGCAACTAGACCTTTTTCTTAAGATTAAGTGCTTTACCACCTTACTATGCCTTTTATGAACCAAATGGCATTGTCACTTTTTTCTCATCATGAATTTGAACCTTTAAGGCAAGAAAACCTGGCAGAAACTTGGCATTTAAGGCCTTGTTTCAAACGAATTCTCTGTTCAATGGAGCAAGATAACACAGGAAATCCTCTTGCCCATCACCGCTTATGCTCTATACCTGAGTGGTCTAATGAGTAACTCGGCACCTCTATCACTACTTCTTGCCCTCAGAAGCAGGACGCAGAAGCCCCCTCATCTATTCACCCTCAATGGTAGGATGCAACAAGACACCACCCTCCTTCTTATTGGTATCACAATAGGCGCCGGTTGTACCCCTATAACTGATGCCTATTGTTTATTTTTTTAATTTTTAAATTGACTTTAGGCGTCAGTTTTTTAAAACAACCGACGCCTATTGTGACCTTTAGGCGTCGTCCAACAACCGACACGTATGCACTTACAATGTACGTCGCTGACATCGGCATCGACGTCGAAATCAATGCATATTCATAATTACAACTGGCGCCTATTATGCTTTTCTATAATAGTGAGCATTCACTAACTCAACTATGTTAGAAATCATAGTACCATATCTATTTCTTAGCATGTGTACCACTGACCAATTTTCATAACCAGCTTTAAGCTGTGAGTCACACAGGTTATAATTAGTAACAAGAAATATAATCAAAAAGTAGTTAATTATTTTAGCAATCAGTAACAAGGTGATTTATTTAGCAATTACTTATAGTATAATTTAATATGTTGTTCTATCAAGGAACAACATGTAATCAGTATCTTAATAATTTTTTCGTTAAGTTTTAAGCTTGTATGGTCATTTTAGTGTCCGGCATTTTATAACACTTTTAGGTAGCAGGAAGAATGTAATCATCATTATCTAATTTAAAATGAGTAAAGTAATATATCAGATATCCTCTTATTCGCTCCTCGAGCTTGTCCAACCTTTTCATGTAGTGTACAAAGTCTCTTAATATGTATGCACGTACAGCAGCATTGAATGACTTTCCAATTTTTTCCCCATGTTTATTATAGTTGGTTTGTAAGTTTTTTAATATGTGGTATAAGCAAGCACCGTGGAATGCATATGGATATATAACAGAGAATGTATGTTCTATACTTGTGTGACGGCCTGAAATTATACAGAGATCCATAAGTTTGTTTGAGCATGTTGAAGAATCAAGTCCAAGAGTAATTGTTTTCACTTTCACCAATACCAAATGCTAGTAAGAAGATGTGATCAGTAGCATCTTGTATACATGCTGTGAAAAGTATACCTCTATGTAGGCCCCTTAGCCATGTGTCATCTATAACAATAACCGACCTACAATACTCCAAGCCTTGTCTTGAGGCTGCCAAAGTTAGGAAAAGATATGTGAATCTATTGTTGTCACCCTTCTCAATTTTGGCCATTGATTCGGGTTTTATTTTTCCAGCATATACAAGTATGTTGGTAGTTTCTGATAAGATTGTGTTAGGTTACATAGACTATTGTTAGTGATTTTTCTCGCCCTCTCAGTGATTTTTCATATGTTATGTTGATTTCATATTTGTTTATGATGTCCCTCTGTACATCATGAGGGATGTAGTGTGTTTTATTTGAAGTGAACTTATATTGTATTGTTACAGCAATAATTGAACTTGTAAGCTACATGTGACCAGCACAGTTGCTATGTGCAAGGCATGTGTGACAGTCTCCAATCTCTCTTATGCAAAATATGCATGTTTGTCCAAGTCTTGACGATCTAAATGTCTAGTTATATTCTAAAGCAGCATATTTGACAACATATTCTTTCTTGTTAGATCTTCTAACTTTGTATTAGAAGCAGTTTTTTATTGCATACAAGGATAAGCTAATCTTCATAACTGATTTGTTGTGATATGCATAACCTTTCTGCAAGTTGTCTGGAGAAGGTTTTGTGATGATTTCAAGTTGTGGTTCAACTGTTAAAGAATCAATACGTTGAACTGCATTGTATATTTCAGTTACAATTTGCCATAGAGAGAGTGGAGTTACATTTGTGTTGAAGTATTCATGTGTGATTTGTCTTATTGGAGTTATATCTTGTGTGGTATTAACCTCAATGCACAATGATGTACTTGATTGTTATTGCATTTTGTGTTTGCTTTAAGTTCATCTCAGTACAGATGATTTGAATAAACTGGTTGTAAGTAGAGCTGATTTGCACTACTATGCCCAATATGTTTCCACCTATGTACTAGTTGTCATGATTCCAATATCTTCCAGTCTATTAAAAAATGCTGATATCTGACATGGGGTATAAAAACTATATTCAATTCAATAAATATATATGTTTACAGTAACAACCACAAGTTACATATATTTAGAGTGATTTTAGTAACAATATCATTCCATAATCGATGTCAAGATTCACAATTCATATGCATTGTTACCTATTGCTTGAGTTTTTTGTCTTAGAGTTTATGCAGAACTACTAGAAAAGTGATGTTTTTGTCTGGTAGATTTGTGTAGTGATATGTTTTTGTAGATAATAGAACAGAATATTCTAAATTCCTATCCTTTTGTACTCTCTATTATATAGAATTTCAGCCACAATTAGGTTTTATTAATGAATTCACTATATTATAGAGAGTATATGTTATCATTGAATTTGTTGAATTAAGTAAATCCAGAGATTATATTTCATTATATGAATTAAATCTCAGTTTCATATAATTTGATGTTTTGCGCAAATTGAATCGAGCAATTGAATGTAATTGATTCGCAATATTACATGTGTTTCTATGCTTCCTGTTGCGTTTGTTGCAACAGAAATTAGGTAAATCGTTTGTGTTTTGTCGATTTTTTATGTTGGTGGAGATGAAGATCAATTATCTGGGGCCTGATTGTTCAATTTCCTTCATCTTTATCGCTTGTTCTTTGGTGTTGCTGGGATAGGTGGGTGTGCCCGATTTCAATGTGTGTTTGTGCGTTTTTTTGAAGGTCCCGATTTTAATGTTGTCTTCATCTGGTGTATCAATTGATGATGGGAAGGAGATTGGTTACCTGAACCATTGCTGAATTATAGTCAACTAAAGACGTATCATTAGGCTGAAATTTTGCTTTTCCTATATCACTATCTATTGTTATTCGGATTTGGTTTTAAATTTTTCAATGTGACCATTGGTTCATAGGCGTTGGTTTCACGGCGAGATAAATTCAATTCTATCCAGAAAAGTTGGGTTTATCTTGGATGTTATGATCCTACCTACTTTAAAAAGATGATCAAAGACAACGGGGAGTTTATCTGCACTAAGTGTGAGACACGATTTCAGGAGGGTGTTTGTTGATACAGTTTAAGCTTAAGAGTAAAGCACCGGAGGAGTTATGCTGATTTAATTTTGTGGTCGGAGAAAGTCAGTGTTTAATTGGAAAGGTCGCTGGGGAGTTCTTTGATCATATTGATATGGTACTGATCCTTAACAAAATTCAAAATTTGTTTGTTAGGTGTTTAATTTTATGATTTCATCTATTATGAACTAATAGGTTTTGATTTGTGTTGTTTCAAGACAAATTGGCGCCAAACAGCTGTCCAGAGGAGATATCCTGTTTGGTTGGTCGGGATCTTCTTTTTAGAATAGAATGTACCTTGCTAAACCCATCTGGTCTTGGCACGGTCTACTCAATTAATATGACCTCTGGGAACCAGAACAAGATTGAGCAGCTCAAAGATGCAAATAGATCAAAATCTGAGGTACTATCATACTCTTTAACTTGCATTTGGATTTGTGTTCCATTTCACTTTGTTTTATTATTTATTTACAAGTAATTAAATTTGTATCAAGGGTTACAACTCAGACTCAGACTTGGAACTACTTTTTGATGCACCAGCTACTGTTGGGTCTAACGTGGTAAGTACAATCTTTTGGATTGTGAAACTTAAACTACATTCTCCGTGTTTAAAAAAGTTACCTGAAAATTATATTAATATTATTTTCTATTTTCAGCCTTCAGACTCCTCCAACAATGATGAAGTCCAAACTCCTCATGAAACCCCCTCCAAGCGACCCTTAGAGGGTGACCTTTTCACCTCTGATGCAGCCACATCAGCCCAAGCTTCACGTAACAAGAAACTCAAAGGAATCACGTTTGAAAACCTATGAGTTTATTCTTGTTTTCAATGCTTTTCATTGATGTCTCTAAACACTGCCTCTCTAATCTGGTACACATTAATTTTGGTTTCTTTTAGTGCACAGTGGGGTGCACAAATAACTTCGTCCAAAAATTGCTTGATTTTATATACAGTGCATTACTTAATTTTCTATGCCTATATACATATATACACACACACACACTTAAAAGCAACACAGTTTTCTAAACACATTTTCCTACCTGAATCACTTTCTAATTCAGTCACCCTCATCTTGGCCATTGGTTTCATCCAAATAATCTTGGCTATTGATTTAATTTTTGTTCTATTAATTAACATATATATTTACTCTTGCCTTTTTTATGTTGCCAATTTTAAATATTCACGCTTTACTTGTATTAGTTTCCCCAACTCTTCTTTGTTTCTTTCACTTTTCCTCACTCTTAATGGAATACATTTATCATTTGTGAAGACATTGAATCTGAGATACAAAAAATTGTTGTTCATTTGTGCCCTTTGTTTGACACCCGATTCTAGTGAACTAGGGTTCTAGAATAAACCCATCACTCTACTCTAGTCTCGAGTTGGTGTTGATGGACGAGCCGGTAATTTTCTATTTTGGTAAAAATATTTGATTTAGTTATTCAGTTTCACTCCGTTTATTTTGACACGTAGTCAAATATTCTGTAATTTCCATTTTTTATATAAGCAATGACAAACCATTTGTTATTTATTTTGATTGAATATGACAATGTGTATAAATTGTATATGTGGGCTTGTGCTTATTGTTTTGCATAAATTAGATTCCTATTATTTGCTTTCATTATCCACTGTGAACAAATGGTTGGTTTCTCCTAAATTTACTTATTTTCACATGTTTGTATTTAAATCATTTACTTATCTTTCGTGCAAGTAGTTGGAATCACTTACCCTTTGTTTTAGCAGATAATTTGTTTCTTATTTACTTATTTTCACATCATTTTATTTAGGGCTAGTTAATTTTAAATTTAGTTATTTTACTTTGAAATCCCTTAGCATCTTATACACTCATCACTGACCCTTCATTTTAAAGTGTTTTAAGGACTTACCATAGTTTTAGTTTAATTATTGTATTACTGTTGAACTTTTCTTAATTTCATTTTCATTGTTAATTTGTACCTTATTAATTTATATTCTATATTGTTAATATGGTAATGTGACAATCTGATTTTAAAGTGAAACCTAGTGTCACTAAATATACTTTTAGAAGACTTTGCGCAGAATTTAAACAAACTTTAAAATGTATAATGAAAGCTTATTTCATAAATAAGCTAGGAAAATTACTCAAAATAATGTATTGGCGAAAAGTAACTGAACAAGCTAGGAAATTATTTCAATTCATAAATTTGAAACTTGTAATATTGGGAACTTTAACTTGTGGTATCTATAAATAAAATTACAAAATAAACTAATCCGCTTGGCACATGTGGCTCCCTCAATCTTCCTTATGTCCAACGCCACCCAAATCATCTGAAAAGTGTAAATAATAGAGTGAGTATAACGAATTATAGCCAATGGAATTACCAATAACCAACTATAACTGTTACTGAATATGTAAAAACATTAGAGAATCTCTTACCAACATGAGAACACGACATGAGAATTATCACAACGGTGAGAATGATAATTTATGTAACGCTACAACATAGATCTGAAGCATAATTAATAAACAAAGGTGCCAAGGATGACATAAGGACATGATAACGTGGTTCATGGGTTTCTCCAAAGGGCCGTGGGTTTAGTAATTGATACCATAATATCTAAGCATATAAAGAACGATAATGGAAGGAAAAGTTACTACATAGTAGTCCCAGCTTAAATTTCTTGATCAAAACTTCAAAGATCATACCAATGAAATTTGATGCATTTGAAATGAAACTTAGATTCGTTGGGTGTAATTTACACTTAATGTCTCCAACCTTTCAACTATTAAGAGATCACATCCCCAACCTTTCATTTTCCTTCAGTGGGTCCTCAACCTTTACATGAATCTCCAGCTAGGTCACTACTGATTGAAGTCCTCAAATCAGCCGTTTACCATCCGTCTGCAACACAACCGGCAAAACCAACTTAAGGGCATTTTTGATACAACGGAAAAAACATATACCCACAGCTTATGATTTACGTCTATCAAATGTATCAAACAATAAAGGCTCTATTTCCATCACCCAACTTGAAGAAGAAGCCTACCCTCTGCTCGATCTCAAGATACAAAACCGCTGGCGATTTCAACCATCCAAGTCGGTGGCTAGATCTGTCCAGTGAAGAAAGACAACCGGAACTCCAAAGGGGTTATATATGGGCTTTTGACGATGTTGTATCCAAGCAAGGATGTGTCACAATTTGTGAAGAGAAGATGAGGTAGCGCCAAACCATGGTAAGAGCAATTGTATCATGTGAAAAATCACTGCTTTACACCTATTTTGAGAAGGGAATGTGCTGAATGTGGCTAAAAGTTTGATTGTCAGCAAAAGGGAACCACAGGTTATACTATTTTCTTTTGGAGGTAGCAAGGGTTCCAACAATCTGCCATTGATGTATGAATTTCCTATGGCGGCTAAACGGTGGTAAAGCAATAGGGTGTCTTTTTTATTTTTCCTAATATTCTGTATTTAATTATAGAATCTTACAGAAACTAGTATATAATTTCACCCAGCACACAGTCAGACTCTATACCAAAACTTTGGACAGTCAAATTCTGATGCTAAGGCCCTAAACTATTGTCTTTAATAGATTCTGCCAGTTATAGATACATCACTTGGTACTACAACTTTTTTCTAAGAAAATTAGACAGTGGCTTGATTTTGGTGATTCCATTTTCAAATGATTCTCCCACTTGTTTTAGTTCTTCGTCAACCATGGATAGAATAGAGTCTAGAAAAATAAATATACCATAGCCTTCATTTTCTGCTCTAACATACTAAATATACCTTTGTCTAATAAGCTTTTTTCTTGCTTTAAACTCGCTGCTCTGTTTTCTAATAAGCTTGAATCCATTTTTCTTGCTGCTCTTGAAGCCTTGTTGTACCAAAAATACCCTTGAGTTGTTTTTGCTAATTATGTTGCAGAAGGATAGCAAATGGCTAATATGACGAGTTAAGTTACTAGGGACCTGGCCGGAGATTTATCTAAAGGTTGAGGACCCACAGAAGGAGAATTAAAGGTTAGGGACGTGATCTCTTAATAGCTGAAAGGTTGGAGATGCTAAGTGTAAATTACCCATTCTTTGGTGCATTCTCGTGTGCATTGCATGCATAAGATATTTATACAAGTAAAATACTGACCCCTAATTGGACTAGTACTTGGTGTTGGGTGAGAAGTAAAAGTTCTTTAGAATACTTCACAAGGTCTAGTATGCTTGAATGAGTACTATTACGATTCAGATTATGGTGATGATGATGATAACTGTATTGATAATATCCATAATGATAACAATAAATATTCTTTTTTCCCTAAGTCACGTTGCAAGGAAAAAAAAAAAGAGATATACATATATATATATATATATATCCAATGCTAACTACTTCTAACATCTCTAGCTTGAGATCTATAAGTCCAATTCAACTTCTACTTGAGTCATAACTCATTATTAATTATGATCTCCACAACAAGACCAATATTTCTACCAAAATTCCAACTGCTTTAAAACTCAAATACTCAGCTGATTTAAATACTCGTTATATTTGACACTTATCCTCACAAATTTCAAAGATATTTAATCTAGCCATTGGAATATATCAAAAAGTTTCGGTGTGTTACAAGCCACACCCCTTGAAATAATTTCGTCCTTGAAATTTACCTGGCTCCATAAAAGTATTCTAGGCTCGACTCTTCACTTTAAGACAATCCTTCACCAAATGTCCATACCTGCCACAATTGTAGCACATGTCTTTACCCTTTAGACATTCACCCATATGACGCTTCTTGCAGTTTGGGCAAACATGATTGCTTTTACTTGTATTCATATCGGTCTTCCCCTTTTTATTCTGATTGTCTCTATTTCTTTTATTGTTGTCTTGCCACTTTCTTTTATTGGTAGATTCGTCCTTTTGCGGGGTGGTCCAATTCAGTCCTAATCCTCTAGTAACTGCTTGAGCACGGAATAAGACCGTTGTATATGCATTAAATGAATGTACCACCAAGATACCCCTTATCTTAGGTCACAGTCCCAACCTGAATTTCTTCACCTTCTTCACCTCTGTGTCAACCAAGTGCGGTGCATACCTAGACAGCTTTTCAAACTTCCGCTTATACTCCTCAAGTTATAAACTTCCTTGTGTGAGTTGAAGAAATTCAGCCTCCCTCTCATCTTTCAATGTTTCAGGAAAGTATTTTCCCAAAAATGCTTCCTTAAACTATCCCCATGTTGCGTCATTACTCTGTAGTCCTAGCACGTGAAAACGGCTCCCACCAGTGGCTAGCTGAGGCGATCAACATAAATTTTGCACATGAGACCTTCTACCTGTCAGTGCATTCAATATGCTCGAAAATCCCTTCAAGCCTTCTTAGCCACTCCTCAGCTGCAAATGGGTCAACTTTACCATCAAAGGTGGGGGCTTGTACCTCCGGAACTACTCCACCACCAAGCTGCCATTGTTGGCAGCAGCTTGTGCATTTTGTTGTGGCACCTGAGCCTACTACTTATTCAGGTCTTGCATAGCTTGAAGCAAGCCTCTAACGAAGCTTGTTGGCTTTGGGAACATCGTTGCATCTCCTTCAAATATGAAAGAATAAATCCCACTTAGTTCTTTTTGTTGCCTTAAACTCCAAATGAAATAAAAACTATCCTATTCATAATCCAAAACAATAATGACAATGTTGCCAAAAATAAATCCATCTTGATTTCCACTATAATCAACATTCCTTCCTTCTTCTCATGATCAACTCTTGATGTCAACTTTGACAGCTCATTCTCAAGCTACTCAATATTGGCCCTTATGAATCTCAGTATTGACCCTTATGAATCTCAAGAGTAGAACAAATATCTACAGAAAAATGTTCATGAAATGAACTTCTCTTTGAACCATGGCCCTCAATGTCCATCCTAATCGTAAACTTCATTCTTGCCATGTATGTAATATATACCAGGCGCATCCCTTATAATATTATGCAATCTTTATCACACTTGAAGCTATCTCATTTACTTAATCCCTTTTTTTCCCAATGAAAGACATGTCGTAAATTATTCATAACATGTATACGAGACTAATAAAACATAAGAAATTTATTTTTTATTTTTATATACTTGAATGTCTAGGCACGTAACATGCATACAATGTATCATAATAATTGACATGAATCATAACATGAGAAAATCTTTTTTGAATTCATACCTTGTTGTGGATGGACATAGGTGGATGGAGATTGCCACATAACGCCAAGAAAACACTTCGCAAAACTTCTTTCAAAAGCAAACCAATTACTAACATTAGATATATATTTATTATTTTTTTTAAAAAAAGAGAAAAATAGTTAATGTTCACGTAAACAGTAACATACGGTTACTGTTCACTATGAAAAGTAATACGCAATTACTGTTCACTAGGAATAGTAACAAGCTCATACTATTCATGGTGAAAAGTAAACCTGGGGCTCTGATACCAAACTATGACAACCCCATTTCAAAGTGAAACCAAGTGTCACTAAAAACACTTTTAACTTTACGCGGAATTTAAACAAACTTTAAAACATATAACGAAAACTTATTTCATAAATACGTTAGAAAAATTACCCAAAATAATGTATTGGTGAAACGTAACTGATCAAGCTAGGAAATAATTTCAATTCATAAATTTGAAACTTGTAAAGTAGCGTAACCTGCTTGGAACGTGTGGCTTCCTCAATCCTCCTTGTGTCCAGCGTCACTCAAATCATCTAAAAAGTGTAAATAATGGGGTGAGAATAATGTATTAGACCCAGTCGGATTACCAATAACCAACCATAATTGTTTCTAAATATGTAAAAACATTAGAGAATCTCTTACCAACATAAGAACATGACATGAGAATTATCACAACCGTGAGAACCGTGAGAATGATAATTCACGTAGTGCTACAATATAGATCAGAGGCATAATTAATAAACATGGCGCGAAGGATAACATGAGAACGTGATAATGTGGTTCATGGTTTTCCCCAAAGGGCCATTGGTTTAGTAATTGAAACCATAATATCTAAACATATAAAAACGATAATGGAAGGAAAAGTTATCACATAGTAATCCCACCTTAAATTTCTTGATAAAAATTTCATAGATTACCCCAATGCAATCTGATGCACTTGAAAGGAAAATTAAATTCTTTGGTGTGTTCTCTTGTGCATTGCATGCATAAGATATTTATACAAGTAAAATATTGACTCCTAATTGGACTAGTACTTGGTGTTGGGTGATATGTAGAAGTTCTCTAGAATACTTCACAAGGTCTAGTATGCTTGATTGAGTACTATTACAATTTAGATTAGGGTAATGATAATAGTAACAGTAAAAAATAATAATATTACCGTAATGATAATAATAAATATTCTTTTTTCCCTAAGTGACGTTGCAAGAAATATATATATATATATATATATCGGAGCGGTTCGGGTTACCAATATATTTGACATATAATTTAGACAAATCACCACTACCCTTAGATTAAAAAAATCCAATGGATTAAAACTAATAGTACTAAATCAATTGAAAGCCCTATTCCATCAACCAAACACTCCAATTTAGATCCCAATTGGGTTTCACCTTCTCTCTCCATGTCCGTTCCATCCATTGTGAACGTCCAAAATCAATTCCAAAATGGCTGAGGTCTTCAAAATCAATTCTTACCGGAGACATGGTGGCAATGGCAACGGGGAGCCTTGAAAGTACGACCAAGGAAATTATATCTACTGCAATATATATGCTTCAATCAAGTCTATATGCATTAAGAATGATTAATAAAAAATAGCTATTGAAAGTACGACAAGAAATGTTTTCGAAGCCTTGCTTCAAAAATATATATGCATTAAGAATGATTAATAGAAAATAGCTTCAAAAATTTATGTATGCATTAAGGACATTCACAGTGGGTGGAACAGACGTGAAGAGAGAAGGTGTGACACGCCTGCTCTTAGTACCTCTAATTTACTCAAAGCGTGACGTGTGCCGACGATAAATTCTAACTACAAGCAAGAATTTACCATCAAGGCCTATGAACGTTCTAATTATTCTAGGAAAATTTTGGCAATATCTTCCCTAATTTAGTAACAAAACTAACATGCACAAACGCTCCAACATCAAGCCCATTAACACTTCATTCATTTTAAGCAACAATTCATATATGAAGAGATATACCATCCCAAGTATAATTCACACGGGATGCCCAGTGTATACTAATAACCTTACACCGTGTTAAAGTCTACAAATTATAATAATACAAACCCTATAACAAATTTGTTCGATAGTACGCTATGTCGCGGCTAGCGTTTTTGAAATAGCTAGCTCGGCTATAACGAATTGTCTCTTGCCCAAACTCCAATTGCTACATGCTAACAAAATCATTTAGAAAAACATATGAGCTAACTAGCCCAGTGAGTAAAGTTTTATAATTAAACATCACTAATATATAAAAGTGGGGATGTGTGTAAAATATTCACTTCCCCACTTTATCCCTAACCTTTTCTTTTAATACCAACACTATCCTTATCATAATTGTGTAATTATTTAATATTTAAAATTTTAGATAGGTTATAGAATGCAATTAATAACCACTCTATTGTGTCATTACCACTACTACTTTTTCCTTTACTTTAGTACTGTGTGTATAAGATATGTGTAGTACGTATGATTGTCAATCATTATTTAGTAAGAATATGTCTGAAAATGAAACACTATCAGATATATTTAGTTTTTAAAGTGATTTATTTATTTATATTTAAATAACATATACTTTGTATGAAATCATTCATTAATAATTATAAATTTACAGTTTTATAGTGCGTAATAATGATATCATAAGCTTTTTTTTTAACAGCAATGATATCATAAGTTAAAATGCAATTAAATACAACACCATTAGTGCCCAATAATCCAAAATCTATTATTCTTTTGTGTTAGATTCTTTTTTTTCTTTTGCATTGCATGTTAACAATTGATCAATAATTTAAAATTTTTTTACTACATCTGCATAATTTTTTAATGAAAATTATATCTATACAATTTTGTTTTATCATATAACGTGCAATGCACATTTAAACTACTCATACTTTGAAAAGTTGAAATGTGACTTTTGCAAAATCTTGAATAAAATGTTCAATCTCTTTTGGGAATTTTCATAAATTTAAATATAAATCCATGATAACATCAACATTTATAGAATCATCACATGTTAGAAAACATCATTAACGTCATTTCATTCCATAATCATCATAAAATCCATCGAATATCATCATCAACTTGAGTTCATCTCACATCGAAACATTTATAGAATCATTGTCATACTCGTAAGAATCATGAAAATCATTTCTTTTCAAAATCATCATAAAATCCATAAAATTCACCCCAAAGAGTATCATAATTTCATGTCATCATGTAATCATGTTCATTTACGTCATACGCGCATAGACACTAATTTGGGTCATAGGTACCTTATGACCCCTTTCGCTCTAGGCGACACAACAACCAGCTTGAGCTATAGCTAGCACATTAGGCCCCTTCGCCTGGGCGACATATCATTTGGTCAGCTTGAACCATAGACCCCTTCACCCGTAGGTGGCATATTCATAAAATTGGATACAAATTTGGGGGTTTTCATCCATCATAAATCATGTTCAAATGAAACATTTCTTTAAAACTCATGAAGCATCATTTCATATAAAAATCCATATGAACTTTTCTAAGGAAATATCAACTTTAGTGAATTTTCATAAAAATATATGATCTTCACAACATATCAACTTATATGGAATCAAAACATAATATATTTGCATTTAGAAAGAAATGAAGCGGAAAATCTCCACTCACCAGCCACGTAGCATCCTTATGTGTTTTATTTCCTTCTAATCTTTATCATTCCTGCAACATCATATAAAAATTCTACTTATTTCTCAATTCATACATATAACTCAATTCTTTTACTTATCCTTGTTCAATCCTATTTATCTTTTTTTCTTACTTACTAGTTAATGAAATTAATTCAACTAGTTTTATCAACATGCGATTTCCCCCGTTCACTTAAAACACTCAAGATTCATTTATTTTTCAAGAAGATATATGCTTGTCCCCTTCTTATTATTTAGTCTAATTTTACTTCATCTAATCTTAAATAACACTAATTCTCAACCTTTAATCAACTTTTCCAAACTAATGGATATATACATATATATAGAATACAAAATTTCAAACATGACTTTCCTTATTTAGCTCATATTAACGTCATAAAATCACATAACCTAAAGCTTCAATATTATCTTGTAACCTTAGGAATTTATTCCATGACATAAGCTTGAAATAGAGCATAAACTATTCTTCTTAGATCCTTGTATAATTAAATTAGTTTTTGATAATCACTTTTAATATTCACATTTTCTAACATGAAGTAAGGATAAAGAGAGCTAATTACACTTAATTAATTCCTTTTAGGTCACAAGTCTTATATTTCTGAGGTTGGTATTTAATTTTTTATATAAGAAAAATGTCTGAGGTTGGAAGGGCTCCCCGTTTCGCAGATTTTTATATATAGCTTTTGTCTGAATTTATTATCTTATTTCAACTTTTATAATTCTTTTATTTTCCCTTTAGCTAAAAATATTTGGATTCTGAAACGAAATCAAGTAAATGTGGGCGTTATTTATATAATAGTTTATTTTTTAACCATTTTTAATTGCCTTTGCACTCGAGTCACATCTTATTACTTTACTATTTTATTAAATAAATTTTTATAAGATAAGGTTTGGAGATAGTTAAAATAATTCTTGCGGATTATTATCAATAATAATCTTATTATTTGTCAAACAGAATTAGTTCATTATAGATAGGTGCACTTATCATCTTATTATAACCACTTATTTTGAAAACTTTCCTTAAAAAATTTGACTGATTTATACCAAGTGCTTATTAGGTTACTTATTTTGTAATTATTTAATAATCTTTTATTCTCGTGGTGCCGACTTTATTTATATATTTCGGAATATTCTAATATATTCACTCAATAATAAATAAAATAGTTTATAATTAACAAGTATCAGTTCACGACAAAATAACAAAATATTATGATTGACAAGTGTCCATAATCATATGTTATTCAATCTTTACGTGTTATCAATTACATACAATTTGTCTTGGTATTGTCCATGCAACGCAGGTGTGAAAATCTTAATTTCAAAGTTAAATAATAGAATAAAAAATATAACCAAAAAAATCATAATATCCTCGATTTTGCAAGTCATGTGTCAATTATTGGATCCGTAATTACGGGAATAATTGTTGAGATCTAATTTGGTTTATTCATTTTGTATTTTTTATTTTTGAAAGGAGAGATATAATTATGTTTATTAGAATTGGACTGCATAAGAATAAACTCAATGGGCATATATGGAAAATTTTGAGATGAATATGGATTCTGATTAAGCTAAAGGGTAAATGTATTGACACCACACTTTTTTATAAACACACCACTTTTATTTATATTAATAGTTCATGAACTTTAACTATTGTTACATCTATATCTATATAATTTTTATCTCGTATATTCTCTACAATATTCAATCAATTAGTACTCCTTGCATCAAATAATAATAATTTTCATCCAAGTTTTGTTGTTAGTATACATTCAAATGAGAGAAAAAATATAATTGCAGTTAACTATTTGTTATTTTTTACTCATTTAAAATATCTAATGACTTCTTCCATCGAAACATTTGAATAGAACCTTAATTGAATACAAGATATACCAATGAATGATAGGCCGAGAATGAAATTTGATTTAAAAGGTTAGAGACAAAAATTCAATAAATAGTAATACTTAAAGACAAGTTATGCAATTAAAAATGTGACGTAGTTATAAAAAAATGTAGTGTCAATATAATCAGCCTAAACAAAATATTTATTAGGCAGTATTTGAATTTGAATTGAAATAGTGAGATTGTTAAGGGATTCATATCCATCACACAGACAAACATGAATAATATTATATACATATATTTTTTGAAATTATAGACTATAATTGAAATTAAATGGATACAAAGGAATGATTTTTGTAATTAAAAAACAGTGACCAGGTTTTTGCAATTAAGGGAAATAAAGGTGGGGCTGGGTGTGATTTTTCCTTTTAATTAAGCCATTTACAATTGGAATTGAGGCGTGCCAGACAAGCCCCGTCTATCCCACGTATGCCTGGGTGTGATTTGGTATGGTTGTGGTTTTATGAAAATTAAACCAAACCGATAACTAATGGTTTTTGAAGAAAAAACCATTTGTTTATTTTGTAATATTAAAACCAAACCATTCTGTTTTTGTTGGTTTGTTTTGGTCATAGTTATATAAATAATTATGAAATACAATTCAGGTTATCCAGTAAAGGTAAAAGGAGAAAAGTATGTATCTTTTAGAAACATCAACAATACCTAGGGTTTGAGTTACATGATTTTAATAGAAATCGAAATTTGTTGATAACTTTATTCTTTAACTTTAGGAGTTTGAATCAAGAATTAAGTTAATAAATTCAAAATCAAATCATTTAACTTGGTTATTGGTTTTGGAACGAAAATCATAACCAAACTATAATAAAGAGATTATTATTCGTTTTAATAACCATAACCATTTGAAAATTTAGAAAAACCAAACCAAACCACTCGATTTTAGTTTAGTTCAGTTGGTTATGGTTATTTTGCCCAACTCTAATCCCACGTCCTCATCTACTAACTAATACTATTGCTGCCATGTCTTCACTCTCCTTAATTTTCTACACACAATTTCCCCAACTTGCTCCCTCAAATCTCTCTCATTATCAATAAAATTCCCTTTCTCCCCTATATATATATATATATATATATATATATAATCAAAACTCAAACAGAAAAATCAACACTCTCTTTTAGCAAATTGTTCATATGCAAACACCTAAGTTCACACAACAAACATTAACAATTCATATACGTATGTATACACCACTAGATCAGAAGAAATTTCCACATGTATCAAACTATAGCATAAACAGATCAGTATATACACATGCCATTACATATATACATTACACACTCACACAAAATTCCAGCCACCGTCACCCTTCATCGACCTAACTCCCAGCCAATGTTCAATCGAATTTGGCACACCTCTGAACCCGTATTGAAATCCAAGTTGGCTGTCTACTCTTCCAGTCGAAACTGCAACCTCTGTCGCTAGCTCTTTCTTCCACAAATTGAACTCAAAATTTGAAAGCTCAATATGTATAAACTCACCTTGGTTGAACTCCTTCCGGAAAAACTTTAATTGCGGCCTGAATTTTTGAACTCAAAGATCCACGGGGGGTTTTAGTTAAAACATGTTGTCAAAACAAACTTTCATATAAAAAGGGTCTCGATCTCATAAATTTTGTCCAAATAGGATAGCTATTAAAAAAACTAAAACTAAATAAAAATACTTTCTCCACCCTCATGTAACCCCCACTAACGTTGACTCCATCCCACCCCCAAAATGAAAATAACGTTTGTAGATAGAGGGGAACACCAAGAGGGAGTGCTGATTCATGGGAAATGACAAGAGCTCTCTTCAGAAAAGCTGATGAAGCAAATGGCAAATGATCTTCTCAAAGTGGGTCTTCAAGAATGATCAAAATATCCACATTTTTTCATTCAAGAATGTGCTATTTTTTTTTTAATGTATTTAGGTATGATACAAAACTCTCAACTGCCATTGAAGAACAAAAAAGATCAATATAAATTAGGGAACTTAATCTTTTTACAGTTTTGATAAAGAATGGGAGCCCGTATCCTCCTTTTACTGGTGATTATGAAGGTAAGATCGAGATCAAGGCATACGTGCCGTGACTAGTACAAAATCATGGCCGTTATGTTAGATTAAACAATTTTTTCTTTCCATATAGTCTTAACTGAAATTTAGAATCAATGTCATTGTTCTAATAATGGTATCGTGCTTCAGTTGAGATCAACAAGAAATGTGTATCGTGATCTGTAATACATAACAGCATTAGTGCCGTTATGCTAGTTTGAACCAGTGTTTGTCTTTTTCATAGTTGTGACTAAACTATGGAACCTACATATTTGTTCTTGTATGATATTGTGCTTCAGGTGATATCACGGCATACATGACGTGATCTGTACCATATCATAACATGCATGTCGTTATACTAGTCTAAACATAATTTTAATTTTCTTTTTGATTTTGGATTTCTTCGTCGCAATTTAACTAATTTTGAGTGCATATAAATTTATGTTTTCAATGGTGTTTTTTGCCTTTGCTGATTTGTTTGTAGTTACACATGTTGAAAATTCATTCTGTTTGTTTTTTATTGTGTTGTCTATGATTGTAATATGGTTGTTGGTACATGAGAGCTGTAAGGTGATAAATTTTGTTTTTTAAGTGGTATTAGTTCCATAAAGAATAGATAGAGCAATAGTTATGAACCAAAATCCATTTACTTCTTGTTGTGATGCCGTAATGGACAGTGCGGATAAATTGTAGATAACATCTTATTATGAGGGCAAATTTGTAAAGAAAAATGATGAATATTGGAAGTGGAGCGCCGTAGAGGGTGATGAAATAAAGTTAAAACGTGTTTGTGTTTCAAAGAGCATTTCATACATAGAACTATACAATAAAATTCAAGGGGCACTTGGAGTGGATAGTGGGCTTTATGAGATAGAGATGAAATCGTGCGTACTTGGCACGTCTATGTAGCGATCCGGAAATTTTTAGAAAAATTAATTTTATTAAATAAATTCGCGTCGCTATAATTTCACCAAATTTTAAAGTTGATTAAGATCGCGCTCGTCTAGTCAAATACTCGGATACTGAATTAAATTTTTATAGTAAATAATTTATTTTCTAAAAGCTCCAAATATTTTTATAGCGAACGAGTTTTATTACAATTATAGTATCCTAGCTCGGCTTGTCTTAGCCGTTATCATTGATTTGAAATTCATCCAATTGTGTCTATCGGTACACTTGGAAGTTCGAATGCACTTAAAGTCCAAGTCCAGGTCGAACTAGGAAGTTGTATCTCAAAACCTATAAATATTCCCAATGACATGTATTTTATCTACA
>CAVNYN010212809.1:0-16071 GCA_963692815.1 Nyctanthes arbor-tristis
ATGGCTTAGAGCATTGGAGCGGGTTTTCAAACACATAGCTTGCTCAGATGCTCGTAAGGTATCTTGCGCTGAGTTCATGTTGGTAGAAGATGCTAGCCACTGGTGGGAGTCGTACTCGCGCACGAGAACTGAAGCGCAGCTACATGAGTTGACCTGGGAAAGGTTTAAAGAATTGGTGCTACAGAAATACTTTTCCCAATCCCTTCGTGATCAGAAAGAAACAGAATTCCTCCAACTCAAACAAGGGAGTTTATATTGGTGGAATATGAAAAGAAGTTTGAAGAGCTATCCAGATTCGCAACTCACCTGGTCGATACTGATGAGAAGAAGGCCAGGAGGTTTGAAAGGGGTTTGCGACTAGAGATTGGTGGGATTATGGCTGCTCATGCACTAACCACTTATGCCTAAGTTCTAGAATGGGCACAGGCTATATCAGACCGCCTGAATCTGGGCCAGTCTGCTCCAAAACCAGGAGAACCCACTGGAAAGAGAAAGTGGGACAATTACTATAAAAGAAAGAGAAAGTACCATAACAAGAAGGGTAAGACTAAAGGCAGCTCTGAGATGAAGCCTAATCCTGATACATCCAAAAAAAAGCCTCTATGTTCGAATTGCACGAAGCATCACTTTGGAGAGTGCCTGTGAGGGAAAGGTATATGCTATAAATGCAAGAAGCCAGGCCATACTACTTTTGAGTGCCAAGAGGGCAAGAGTACATACGCATCAAAGAAGGGAAAGGCCCGCGTCTTTGCCCTAACTCAACAGGAGGCGGAGAAAAGCGATGATGTTATCACAGGTATCTTATCAGTTTTTAATATACCTGTTGTTGTTTTGATTGATTCTGGTGCTACCAATTCATTCGCCTCTACTAGTTTTCATGCTAAGACTGATAATACTTGTCAAATAGTAGATGAGGCTTTAGAGGTTAGTATCCTCTCAGATGAAACTATTAGTACTAACGAGATATCTAAAGCTATGAAATCAGAGATTGATGGAAGGATTATAGAGGCTGACTTGTATGTGATAAATATGAAAGATTTTGATATTATTCTAGGCATAGATTGACTTAGTAGTAATTATACCACTATTAAATGCCGTGAGAGAGAAGTCCTCTTTCAGAAACCCAGAGAGTGTGAGTTTTCCTTTTTCGGAACAAGAGGCAAAACTGTACCACGAGTTGTGTTAGTTATGAAGGCACAGAAAATATTGAAGAAAGGTACATGTCAGGGGTACCTAGTGAGTATTGTGAGTACATAGCCATCCGAACTGACGACAATTGATGTACCTCTCGTATGGGATTTTGTTGATGTACGGGATTTTGTTGATGTGTTTCCTAATAATTTACCTAGTATCCCACTAGATAGAGAGGTGGAATTTACCTGATACCTGGAGCGGCACCTATATCCAAGGTACCTTATAGAATGGCGCTGAAGGAGTTGTAGAAGCTAAAGGTGCAGATACATGAGCTGTTGGATAAGGGATTTATTCAACCTAGTGTGTCACCCTGGGGAGCTCTGGTATTATTTGTTAAGAAGGAAGATAGCTCGATGATGATGTGTATTGATTACTGAGAACTGAATCATCTGACAGTTAAGAATAAGTACCCTCTGTCTAGAATTGAGGACTTGTTTGATCAGCTGAAGGGTGCCTGCGTGTTCTCTAAGATTGATTTGAGATCGGGCTACCATCATCTTAAGATAAAGGATAGTGATATACCCAAGACAACATTTAGAACTCGATATGGACACTACGAGTTCACAGTAATGCCGTTTGGGTTAACTATTGCTCTAGCTGTTTTCATGGATTTGATGAACCAAGTTTTTCATTCATTCCTAGATCAATTTGTGATTGTCTTTATCGATGATATATTGGTCTACTCTATGAGTACGGAGCAACATGAGGAGCCCTTGAGATCTATGTTGGGAACTCTTCGAAAGGAGAAGTTTTATGCTAAATTTAAGAAGTGTGAATTTTGGCTTGATCGGATAGCTTTTCTTGGCCATGTTATTACTGCTCAGGGTATTGAAGTTGACCCGGCTATGGTAGCAGCTGTGATGAATTGGAATACACCATTGAACGTGAATGAGATACGCAGTTTCTTGGGATTGGCTGGCTATTATCGAAGATTTATTGAGGGGTTTTCGAAAATAGCCGGGCCACTGACGCAGTTGACCAAGAAAGGAGTGAAGTTTCAGTGGACAGATAAGCGTGAAAGGAGCTTCAAGAGCTGAAAGGGAAGTTGATCTCTGCGCCGGTACTTTCTATTCCAGAAGGTTCAGAAGGATTCGTTATATACAGTGATGCATTCAAACTGGATTTGGGACGTGTGTTGATGCAGCATGGTGAAGTGATTGCCTATGCTTCCCGACAGTTGGAGCTGTATGAGCAGAACTACCCTACGCATGATCTGGAGCTCACGGCAGTAGTTCATGCATTGAAGATTTGGCGGCATTACCTTTATAGTGGTAAGTGTGAGATATACACAGATCATAAGAGTCTCAAGTATTTCTTCACTCAGAAGGAACTAAACATGAGACAGACTATATGTGGCTAGAACTGGTTAAAGATTATGATTGTACTATCCACTACCACCCTGGCAAGGCAAATATTGTTGCCGATGCACTTAGCAGGAAGGGTAAAGGACAATTAATCGTTCATCTGACTAAGCAAGAACAGTTGGTAAAAGAATTTACCAATCTGAGAATTGAGGTTATTACGCCCCCACGACGTACAACTACAGTTATTTCCGTGTTAGTTGTTCGACCTCCTTTAAGGGACAAAATTAAAGAAGCTCAAGGGAATGACAAGTTCCTGTATAAGATGATGGATCGAACACTTGCTGGCAGTGTTAAGGGTTTTGAGATATCAACTGATAGCACTCTATTGTTTAAAGGAAGGCTTTGTGTGCCCAAAGATGAAGCACTGCAGAAAGAGATTCTTGAGGAGGCTCATTCAGCTCCATATGCTGCTCACCCTGGTGGTACAAAGATGTACGATTTATGAAGAATTTATTGGTGGAGGAATATGAAAAGATCGATCGGCTCCTTTGTTGAGAGATGCATGATGTGTCAACAAGTTAAAGCCGAACATCAGCGCCCTTCAGGATTGTTTAGGCCACTTGAGATTCCTGAATGGAAATGAGAACATATAACAATAGATTTTGTTGTTGGACTTCCCCGATCTACTAGAGGTAATCAAGCCATATGGGTAATAGTTGATCGTCTAACTAAATCAGCTCACTTTCTGACTGTAAAGATGACTTTCAGTTTGGATCAGTTTGCTGAATTGTATGTGAAAGAGATAGTGAGATTGCATGGAGTTCCAGTCTCCATTGACGCTCTTCCGATCTAGATTTACCTCCAAATTTTAGAAGAGTTTACAGTCTGCTATGGGAACGAAGTTAAAGTTCAGTACAGCTTATCACCTACAAACAGATGGTCAGTCAAAAAGGACAATTCAAATTTTGGAGGATATGCTAAGGGCATGCGTGTTAGAGATCGGAAGAGCACAATGGGAAAAACATTTACCATTGGTCGAATTCGCGTATAATAACAGTTATCAGTCCACTATTCGCATGGCACCCTATGAAGCTCTCTATGGAAGAAAGTACAGATCACCAGTGTATTGGGATGAAGTTGGTGAAAAGAGAGTCTTAGGTCCTGAACTGATTGAAGAAACAGTTAAAGATATAGAGAAAATTAAAGAAAGGATAAAAGAAACTCAGACCAGAGGGAAATCATATGTTGATCAGAGAATAAAGGAGTTACAGTTCAATGTTGGAGAAAAAGTTTTCCTAAAGATAGCTCCTGTGAAAGGTGTGATCAGATTTGGTGAGAAAGGGAAACTCAGGCCGAGATATATTGGACCTTTTGAGATAATTGAAAGGGTCAGAGACGTGGCTTACAAGCTAGCCTTACCACCTAATCTTTTGACCGTGCAAAATGTGTTTCATGTCTCGATGTTGAGGAAATATGTTCATGATCCGATTCACGTGATCAGTCACTCATCATTGGATGTTAATAAGGATATGACATATGAGGAAATTCCAGTGGCCATTCTCGAGAGGAAAGTATACGTTTTGAGGAACAAGGATATACCTCTAGTGAAAGTCCAGTGGAATAGACATGGTAAGGAAGAGGCAACTTGGGAAAAGGAGAAAGATATATTGGATAGATATCTAGACCTCTTTAATCAAGTAAGTTTATTTCGAGGATGAAGTTTAAAATTAGTGGGGAAGGTTGTAGTGACCAAGAAAACTTAAATTTAATTTTATGACTTTTCAACTCGTGTCGCTACGACTTCTTTGACTTTTCAAACTTTTATCTACTCGTCTAGCTGAGTCGAATTATATTATGAGAATGGAAAATTACATAACTTAACAAAAGTTCAAATTTGACCTAAATAGTTCAAACTTATTAAACTAAGTTCTATCGAATTAATTTCAAGAAACGAAACAACTTATATAACATTTCACCAATGCCAATCGAATCTTCAAAGTTATATATATCAAGATGGCAACTTCTAATTAGTTTCTAGTGCACCAAAACTTTCAAAAAAACCAAATTCTTAGTCCCTAAAACCTTTCTTTCACCACACTATAGAAAGCCCCTAAGACTTCATTTTCACACCCTTAAGCTCATTTTATCCCAGCAACAGGTAACTCTCTTCCCCTTTCTTATTCTTCTTCTTCTTCTTCAATAACTAACAATATTATATTTCTTGGCAAGAAAAACATCTAGCTTCAAGAACAATTCAAGAATCCAACAAGAAGGTAACCGTTAAACCCTTCTTTCTTTTTTTCCCTCAAGCAAGTATCATTCTAGTGCTCACATTTAACAAACAAGTCATGCACTACATATATGATTCTAACTATATTCACTAGGAAATTCCAATACACACACACACACACACAAAATAGATTCTTTCAACACATTTCACACATACATTATACTATCATCATCCTCACAAACCATTAACACAAAAAAAAAAAAAACTGAAAATGTAGGTTCGGTCGAGCAAACCAAGGACCCAATATATAATGTGTTGAAAATTAGAGTCTATGGCTTCCTCCACTGCGAGGAACACGAATATATAAATATTTTGACCGGAAAACCACCATACTCGCCAGAAAAGCTCCAAAACCGTTCTTCTATCTTTCCAAAAACTACTATAATACCCTTAAAAACTTACTTCTATGGGCAGAGCTCGTCGAGGGTTTTCCTTTCTACCTATTTTCGCTTCGATTTGCTATAGTCTTGGTCAGAAAATTTGGCTTCAAAGTTCCCAGCCATGTTTGAATCCCTCTGTACGTTCTCTATGTTCCTCCAATGTGTTTTGTCCAAAACAAAATATATCCAAATTATTAACCATTGGTTATTGCATTTTAATCCCTAAAAGAGTTGAAAACGTGTAAATAAGTCCTAAGCTATGGTCAACTCTAGTCTTGACCCCAAGAATTTCTAAGACATTTAAGTTGACCAAAAAGTTCTTATCTAAATTTAAGTTGGACCCCAAACATTTTAAATAATTAATTTCAGCCCTCTAAACTTTCAAGTTTTGTATAATTGGTCCTTAAACTTTCAATTTCAATCACATAAGTCCTTAAACTTATAATTCAACCTAAATTGACCCTCAAACTATTCAAACATATTAAATTAAGTCCTCTAACTATTATAATTATTCAATTTAACCCCTAAAGAATTTAATTGCTTCATAAAGTTCCTAAATCATAAATCAATCAAATTAATTGTGAACTCTAACACTCATAAGTGATCAATTAAACCTTTAGACATTTTAAAGTCCTTAAAGTTTAAGATTCTCCTTCCAACGATAATTCAAACATACTAAATCACTTTAAACTTTTATTTGCTAGACGAGAGCTCTTTAAGTTCCAAGTTTGAACAGCATCACTGCTCGTGCAACATTTCAAGTAAACTTTTTCAAGACTTTTGAGGTAGGGTTTACATTGTGCAAATTCTAGTTGATTGATTCTGTCATTTTCTTATGTGTTGATTATGATTGTGACTTGAATGCATGAAAATATTTGCCAGGGACCTCAAGTTGGCCTGGGGTCAAAAGTAGGCCCTTGGGATAGCCCACCATGCAATTATGATACTAGCGCTATGTATGTTGTCAAGGATTGTAAATTGATCCGGGGTCAAAAGAAGGCCCTTGGGATAACCCACAGTACAACTTTGAAAAATTTAAATGTTTAAAGAGTAAGGTTTATGATTATGTTAACATATTTGGTTTGACATGGATTAATTACCTTGTCCCACTGAGTATAATATTATTATACTCACCCCAGCTTTCCCTCCTTCCAGGTTAAGGGGCCGGCTGTGGTCGAGGCGACGAGCAGGGTCAATTAAATATTTTGACTAAATGATTATGTATTGCCCTTTTTGCTAAATACTTTATCGGTATTATATTTTGAACAATTACTTTTGTCGACAACTATAAACATGTATTTTGGGCATTATGTAATTGAAATGATCATCATGTTTCCGCACATATTATATCCTTATTAGTTTATCTATTTTTTTAAAAAAAATTACTCGTTAAATTCAAGAATAAAAATGCAACTTTTAGTAGCGTTCCAAATTTTAAGAAATTGGGGTGTTACAGTATATATATATATTTATGTAGATAACGGTACTGATGCAGTGATGTGCAATGTTATAACTGTATGGGTACAGTGATGTGTATAACTCTCATTTAACATGGATGCACTTAATGCATTTTTAGGCATATTTTACTGACTATACCGTCTTTGGTACAGGTAACCTTGTTTAGATCACGGCACTCAGGTCATGCTATAACTGCATGAGTATAGTAATGTGCACATGAGGTGCTTTTGTGACTCTCATTTAATACGGATGTACTAAATGCATTTTTAGGCATATTCTGAGGACTATAACGTCCTTCAAACTTCGTTGAACAATAAATTTCCAATTACATAACGTTACAAGTTAGATTGTGCCCTTTTTGGCAAACCCTAATCAACCCCTGGTCCACATGAATTAAAAAGATTGAAAACTTAAATAGGAATGCGGTCTGATCGAGGTCAAGTTTCGGTCGATTTCTAATTGATTTGGTCCATCATTGCACTCGTACTGTGATAGTAGTATCATAGCGGCATGGTTGCAGTGATGGCTCTCCGTGATGAATCTCTGCTCCAAATTTCACCCCAATGCACCAATTTCATTTCCCAGCCAAATCAAGTTATAGCACAATATTTTGGGGTAGGATCGTCGATGAAACGTCGTTGGTTGTGCCAAATCTAAATTACATAACGTTTTAAGTTAGATTGGGCCTTTTTTTAGCAAAACTTGATCAATCTCTGATCTATATTGTCTAAAAACACTGAAAACATACTTAGGAATGTAGTCTTATTGAGTGTATCAAGTTGCGAGTGATTTGGAATCAATTCAGGCTATCACGGCCTCATGCAACGATGGTGGTATCATAGTGGCATGAGTGTAGTGATGTTGTTCGGCATTGAACCTTTGCTCCAAATTTCACCTTGACGACCCAATTCCCTTTAAAAGCAAAACCCAAGTTATAGCACACTATTTCGGTCCAATCCCATATATGAGACGCCGTCGGTCATGCTAAATCTAAGTTATTTAACGTTACAATATAGATTGGGCCCTTTTTAGCAAAACTCTATCAACCTCAAATTTAAATTGTCTAAAAATACTAAAAGCTTACTTAGGAACATAGTCTTATTGAGTGTGTCAAGTTACGAGCGATTTCGAATCGATTCGGGCTATTACGACCTCATGCCGCGACAAAAAGCATCGTAGTGGCATGAATGCAGTGATGCCACTCTGTATTGAATCTTTGCTCCAAATTTCACCCTTAAGACCCAATTCCCTTTCCCAGCAAAACCCAAGTTATAGCACACTATTTTGGGGCAAGACCGTATATGAGATGCCGTCAGTCATGCTAAATCTAAGTTATTTAACATTACAAGTTAGATTGGGTGAAATGTAGTCTTATTGAGTGTGTCAAGTTGCGAGTGATTTCGAATCGATTCGGGCTATCACGGCCTCATGCCGCGACGGTGGTATCATAGTGGCATGAGTGCAGTGATGCTGCTTCGTATTGAATCTTTGCTCCTAATTTTACCCTGATGACCCAATTCCCTTTCCCAGCAAAACACAAGTTATAGCACACTATTTCGGGGCAAGACCGTATATGAGACGCCGTCAGTCGTGCTATAACATTACAAGTTATTTAAGTTATTTAGCAAAACTTGATCAACATCTCATCCACATTAACTAAACACACTGACAACATAAATAAAAACACATTCTGATTGATGGTGTTAAGTTACGGTCAATTTTAAATCGATTCGGGCCATCACTGTACACCTACAATAACGGTGGTCTCGTAGCGGCATGGCTGCAGTGATGGCGCTCCATGTTGAATCTGTGATCCAAATTTTACCCCCACTAACCGTTCTCCTTTCCCAGCCAGACCTAAGTTACAGCATATTATTTCAGGTCCGGACAGTATACAAAACACTGTCGGTTGCTTTAAGTCTAAGTTACATAAAGTTACAAGTTATATTGGGCCCTTTTTAGAAACACTCGATCAACCGCCAATCCACAATTCCGATCTCACATTGAAAACATACTTAGGAACATGGTATGATTGAGTGTGTTAAGTTACGGGTAATTTCAAATCGATTCGGGCCATCATGGACCCATGCCGCGATGGTAGTGTCATAGCGGCATGGGTGCAATGATGACGACCCGTGTTGAATCTTTGCCTCAAATTTCAACTCCAAAAATCAGTCCCCTTTCTCAGCCAAATCAAAGTTATAGCACATTATTTCAGGGCCAGACAGTATACAAAACGCCATCGGTCACGTTAAGTCTAAGTTACATAAAGTTATAAGTTAGATTAGGCCCTCTTAGCAAAACTCAATCAACTTCTGATCCATATCAACTAAACACACTAAAAACATAAATAGGATTCAGTCAATTTCAAATTGACTCGGGCTATCACTGTACCTGTGCCACGAGGGTGGTATCATAGCGGCATGGGTGCAGTGATAGCGCTCTGGATGGATTTCAGGGTCCTCCTTTGATCGGGATGTACCCAATTAGTTTTTCTGCCTGAGCAAGTTATCTGAACTTGTTCAAGCACGAGAAATATATAAATTGCTCTTGGTAGTGACATTTACAACTTAGTAACTAGTTACGCGTCATAACATAAAGTGATGGCCTAATCTCATTGGTTAGCTTTAGTTCATACCTTCAATATTATTAAATGCATTGAAAACATGCATCAGGATGCTGTACGATCTAGGGTGTCAAGTTATATTCAAATATGACGTGATTCGAGCCATCACGACAACCCCCACCGTGACAGTGTCGTTATCACTGCATTGGTGCAATGATGAGCTTTTGTGTTGATTTCGGGGACCTCCTTTTACTAGCACGTACCAAATGAGTCTCCCTACTATGTTTGTATTATTTTAACACATTCGAGCACAAAGACTATATGAATTGCCTTAGGTAATACTAGTTACAACTTAGTAAATAGATATTGCAAGTTATAGCATAAAGTGATGACAAAAACTCGTTCCCTCATGCCTCTAAAAATTTTTAAAATTTTTATGTATTCTAACATCTTTAGCGTAATTTTATTTCCAAAAATTTATAGTATAAAAAAAATTTTCGGGGGGCGAACCTCAGGAAGGGCCCTCTATTCCCTTCCAACCTCCGGTTATTTTTTCTTTGAATCCAACTCAATTTTATACAAAAATCTTAGGTTCGTCCCTGTTTCTTTCACCATGACACATAAAAATGCTTTACTCTACCACATCCCACAGTGTTTTTAGTGTTTGAAAAGGATGATGCAGAGAAAACGCAAAGTGTATTTACCATTGTTTTGGCAAAATTTTCTCTGCATTATGAACTTTAGCAACATGTTAGTATTTACAAACCCCTGTACAAACATATCATCATGCTAGATTGCAAAAATGTTTATAGAAATTTTGGCAGAGTTTCCTTTATATTATGTACTTATCCAACCTGGAATTGATTACATTTCTTTATACATAAGCAAGGACACTAAACGTGTGTTTGATTGCACGAATTTTCCCTGGAAAATCTTGATTTTCCACCTAAATTCCCACTTTAGCAGTGTTTGATTGGTTTTTTATTTCTTGGAAAACGTTTCCCTACTTTTGATCACGTGACCATATTTTCCTTGAAAACAACATTTTCCTTGGGGGGCCTAGGTTTTTTGTTTTCTAGGGAATTCGAATTCCATATATTTCCTAAAATTGTGCTTTTTTAATTTAAAAAATATGAATAAATTGCATTACAAATGTAAAAAAAAAAAAAGGAAAGAAATAAAGAAAGAAAAAAACATTGGTTTGCAAAGGAGAAAAAAAGACGTATCATCGCCAAGCCCTGCATCTATTTGCAATCAATTTCATTCGAGAATTCTTCTCTTCGGGTTCAACGACAATTCTTCAACTTTAATCAAGGTTTGTCTACTTTATCCTTCATTAATTAATGTATCAAAATTGAATTCGTAACCTTCTATTGGGTCTTGTTTTGAAACAACAGTTTCAAAATTGAATTTATATCCTTCAATTTTTTTTTTTTTTTTTTGGGTTGGGGGTGATTTTTGATAATGGTTGTGATCATAGGGACTGTAATTAAATATATGTATGATTACTGTTGCTTGATGATGAGATTCAATTGATATTTCATTTTTTTTTAATAATTTGAGTTTTTTCTAGAACATGGAAAAACTTCAACGTATGAACATGGAAAAGGGTGACGTCCTAGAAGTCATGAAAATATTTCAAGAGGATGAAAGTTCGACTAAAGTGTTCATGAGCTTGATTTACGAAAAATTCATGCGTGAGTTAGTATATGAGAAGCTTAGTCACACTCCACCTCCACAAGTTTAGGATGCCTTTGCCATTTGATTTAATCAGTAGCTTGCATCTAGTCTGTTAGCTATCTATTAAGTTGAAAAAATGTTTCAGTGGTATTCTCGAATTTCTCCTTTTATCATTATTTTTCTTTTTTTTGGGATTTATGTTACATATCAGTTCTTACTAGTGTTAACAAATATAAGACAAATAGAGCATTTTACAATTTCTAATTATATATCGTCGTTTGAGTCCATAACTTTATTTTATCTTCTTTATTTCTTGTGCATCAATAATATCTCATGTAAGCTAATGAAAAACTCTTGTAATATCAATAAGATTCAAATTTAGTACACTCAGAAAGTTAATTATATATTACCACTTGAGAGGAAATCCAATAAGACGGAATGACAAGTCTGGGTAGATTAATCATCCTAAGGCTAAGGCATTGAAAAATGGTACAATTTCTATAGAAAACTTGATAACTCTTGTGAAAAAAGATAATGACTATCAAATAATTGTTCAAAAAGAAAAAAACAAAATTTGGAAAAATAAAAAAAAAAGATTGTGTATATGAAAAATAATAGCTATCAAACACCAAAAAATGGAAAATAACTATTATTTCTAAGTGAAAATTTTAGTTAATCAAATACGTGTAATTGACATTTCCGAGGAAAATTAATTCTAGGGAATTCAATTGTCTAGAATTCATTTTTTTCGATGCATTTTCCATGCTCACAATCAAACAGTACCTAAGTATTACAAAGTACTACTCTTCCGATCTCTCTATACATTCTTCGAATTAATGTACATGATAAGCAATAACTTTGACCATTATATCAAAACTTTATACTACATCATATCCATTGCATAATGCCTAAAGGATAGCAAAAAGGCCTACTCCAAATTAGATGTGATTTTGCAAAAAGCTGCTCCTAGAATTGTATTGTACCTGCAAGTAAATACAACTCAGAAGATACTTAGACGACTTAACTTCAAAGATAACAATTTCAAATTATAAAAGAAAAGCAAAATATCAACTAAGTCTTAAAACTTAAGCCATAAAGAAAAACTAAAAACCAATGCATATAATTTGCTCAAGACTATTTCAACAGCAAACTCTGTTCCAAAAGGAAAATACAATTAAGCAAAAATAACCTACCTTTCTAAATAAACTAAACTATATGCATTATTGTACCAAGACACGAATATGCATGCATGGATGTGGGTGGTTGATGTGGGGTGCATGGGGGGAGAAAGTCCGTCTTTCTCTAGCTTTTTGCATAAAATGTGAACTGGATTTCTTGCAGTAAATAAAAAATAGAGTTCTTCTTTGTCTAGTATAGAAAATGAATATGTACTCATTGAGATAACTCATTTTGAAGCAACAAAATAAGATACACATTGAAAGTTTCATCAAGGCTCAAATATAAAAACAAATATGAAAAAATTGAAAATCCAAAAACATGAATCAATGTTCAGCTGTAATTCAACTTTGTTAAGTCAAATAGTAGAAGCAGACATCCAAAATCCCAACATTTGGAGGAGAGGGTGGGAAATTTAATAGTGACAGAATCAAGCATTGTTTTGTCAAATATATAACTTCAACCCAAAATCTCTTAATTTTGGACCAATATGACAATAGTAGAAACAAATAATAGAAAATCCAATTTCTAATTTCCATCTGTGCTAAGAATTTACTATTTGTTTATCTTTCTTGTATAAATGAGCATTCTGAAAATTTAAAGTTAGCTAGCATTTTAGTAGGCAAGAAACAACGAAAAGCCTGATCACACCAAAAAGTGAATAAACTAAAAATTAAAATGAATTTGAGATTGTAAAAAAATTAAAATTTAAAGTGAATATAACTAAAAATTATGCAAGGATCATATAGTATATAAGAGCACATGAAAGTGAGGACATAAGATAATTAAACCTCGGTATGTTTGATATGTAACGAAAATTCAATAATAAACTCATCTGTTGTCACCTAGAAGAGCAATAATTGGCTGTCATAGTCGCCAAATCAGAATTCATGAAAATTGGATTAACATCTATTTCAATTTCAGATTCTTTTAATGCAATCCATTTGTATGTATATGCCAAACTACTCCTCAAATGCAAAAGAATAAAGGCCACATAATTAGAGCTAGTACAAATTGAGATATGGTGTGCGTTTTTACTTGAGTACACTGGTTTTTGGCTCCAAAAATATAATATTATTTACCTAAAAGTGTTTTGGGGTTTGGTCAACTAGCCAAATTCCCCTAAATTCTAATATTTTCTTTTCTTTCTTTATTTCTTTCTTTCTTCTTCTTCTTCTTATTTTATTTTTATTTTTTTGGTCAAAGTTCCTATTACATTAATAAAGATTAATCAATGCCAATAATAGCAAAGCTCATATTGTTTGATGGTATTTAAGTCTGCTTTTTACACCTCTAAGTAAAGATTTTATTCTTGTCTCCTACAATTTCTTTGGAATGCTCAGAAAAAAAAAAAAGAAAAAGAAAAAAATCAATGTCAATAACTCTAACTTATATTTGAATAGAATATATAATAATATAATAATCATATTTAATCTATAAAAATGGCTAACAAGACGCTACCGCGTGATCGTTTATAAATTAATTAATTTATAAACTGATAGTCAGTAAACGGTATTGCCAACTTCCTATGTTTTGAGCTCTTGCCTTGTCATAGAATCAAGGTGTGAAAATGCTAAACTAGACCATGATTGATAATTTGTGAAAGTTTTCAAGCACCAATAGGATTAATATCTTATAGTGTCATCCATTGGTCCTACATTCTAAATGAACCAATAAAAAAATTAACTCACTCCCTATTGGCGGGTGTTAATTGTTGAGTCCATCTCCAGATTAGTGCCTGTATAAAGTGTGATTCAAATGGTATCATAACAGAACTCATATAATTTGACTGTTTCCAAATATAATTGCGTGCTTTCCTAAGCCTAAAACTTCGCTTTAAACTATGATTACTAACTAGCTTAACATGCTTCATTAAAAATTTATAAACTAAGAAAGTTTGCCTATAAATTGGTACTTTTTGTTTAGGTGTAATCAACCCACAGGATGGCAAAAGATATTTGATATTTAAACTTTTAATTTTATGACATGAAAATTAAAGCATGTGTGTTTCTAATGCCGTTTGTTAGAATAAATATAAATAGTGACACACTGCCCGTAATATCTTAGTAGATTCCTAGGGTGGTTCGATCCTAAACCACATTTGATAAATTTGCATTGAATTTAGATTAAAATTAATTAATTTTGTGATTAAGTACTAATACTTCTCTTGCTGGTCTTGTCCTATTCTTTCCCATTTATAAAGAATACTGTTCTTTAGTTGTTTTTCAGCACTATATCATATAAAAAAAGTAAAATGTAAATATTCCATCCATCTACAAATATAGACTCGTTTCCCTTTTTATTTTTTTATTTTTTTATTTTTGAAAGAAACAGTAATGCATAATATTAACCTCGTAAATTCCAACAATGCCCAATGGAAGTTAAAAGAAAATGTCATGATTTGCTGAAAACCACAAATGTTCAAACTTCCAAATAAACCCGTAGACGTTACAGCAGTTGCGAAATTTGACCCTTCAAATCTTGAAGCAAAAGAAGGCACTGAAATTCATTCAAGCAATGTATTAAACACCTTGGATGCATAATTTGTCACAAAGAGGAGAAAATTCTTGCCACAAAATCCATACCCAATGCACATATAAACTCAAAGCACCACTCAACAGCATATTTCAGTAAAAATTCGAGCAGAATTACAGCTATAATTGTCCAGAAATTGGCCAAAATCGAAAGAACAATGAGGGACTTAACTTGAACTTGAGCTAACAATTTAAAGATGAATTGCCAAGAAGTGGATTCGGGTTTGGGGGAGAGTCGTTGGATATTTGAATGGAGGATTAGGGGTTAGGAATTTCAGACCAAGGTGGGATTTCACAGTACGTCACTTGCTTCAAACGACGTTAAGATTTTGAAAGAGGGTTTTTGATTTATTTTTATTGCCATTATTTGAGTCAATGGTCATTTCCCTAAAATGTTTTGTGGGTGTGGTCAATTGGCTAAAAACCCCTTTAGTTTTCACAGTTAGTTCCCTTCATTTTGTAAGGTAAATTGGCTACAACTTTGAATTTTGGAACAATAAAATCCTTGGCTAGGTTTCCATTTTGTTGGGTTTCTCTTCATTTTGTTGGGTTTCTTTGCGGTTTCCATGTCTTATACATTGCTAGTTTATGCAAAATATTATGTGGTATTGTGCTCAAGTTGGTGAAATGTTAATATTGTTCTTTTAGACCGAAAAAAAAAATGAAACTTAATACTTGCTCTATTTATTTTTTTGCAATATTTTGCATTCACGACCTACTGCACTCAGATTTGGGATCTTTAATATTTCCAAAGTCAATAAACCATTCTTATCAAAGCCAGTGCTAAATGTAAAATAGAAATTTAAGTGCAGTCTTTAAGCCTACTCATCCAAATTAGGCAGTCTTAAAGCATTTTTTAAGCTTACTCCTCCAAAGGCAGCGTGATAGAAATTTAAGTGCAATGTTTATCGTGTTAAATTTTTTTGCTGCTAGTTTTATTGAACTAAATTTTCCTTTAGAGGTTGGTGCTGGGGGGTGTTCCACATTTTGCCATATAGTTTGAGTTCATTTTGGTCATCTCCACTTGTTCATATAATCATATTATATTTATTAAATGTGAATATAATTTATAAGTGCAATCAGCAATGATATATAAGCGAGGTTATGGTTCTAATGTTTTTCAGCTCTCTAAGATCACGTGGTTTGATTTTGTGTTTCTACGAGTTTTTGGCATACAGGTCCAAAAATAAGCTTAAGCTGAAAAATACCAAAATGGAGCAAATACCGAGTTCATGGAATAACGCTAGCCCAGCTGTAGAAATAGATCAGGCTCTGAGATCTCCAATCACGTGTCACCACCCCACCTGACACAGGTGAGGTGGTGAGGTGGCAGCACGTGATTGGAGATTGGACTCCAAACTCGGAGCTCGATCTATTTCTATATAAAAACATCATGGCGTACTATTAAAAGGACCAAAAGCATTACTTCCAAAAAAAAAAAAAAGGAGCAAAAGCAAATATGTAAGCACTTTCACGGGAATTTAGCAAT
>CAVNYN010212810.1:0-49794 GCA_963692815.1 Nyctanthes arbor-tristis
TAAACTATATTTCTTAATACTAGAGTTAAAAATGATTTTGTGTTTATGAATTTAAATAGAAAGTAATATACTCAAATTATAAGTTATGAAAATGGGGAGCACATTCTTACTATTGCCACTTTTGTAACATTTTATCCTCTTTACTATGTTCGGAATTTTTTGAAATAACAAGGTTACTTATAAATATTATTGTGTCTTGTAATTCTTTTGTAGGATGAAATAGTTGCCAAAACTAATGAATATCTTACAGAAAAAGCAAAGGAGCAGCAGCTTCCTTAAGACATTCTTTTTGTAGTACTATATTTCACTTTTGTTACATTTCGTTTTATCAACCGTTGTATTTTCATTTGGACACAATATTTTTAATCTAATCGTAATTTCATTTGGCCACAATATTTTTAATCTAATCGTAAACTTATTGACCTAATCAGTTTTTACAATTTTATTCTATCTCTATATCTATTTAAAACAAGATAAATTAGTATAATTTGATAAGGCACATATAGTACATAAAAAATATTTCCCTACAATTTTTTTCATTTGATTTGAAAGGCTCATTTAGCCTACAAATATTATTTTCCTATAAAGCGTGATCTCTCAGGAAAAGTAAGCTTAGTCAACAAATATGATTTATTTGGCCACAAATTCACTCATTACCCTTTGTCGTAAATGATCATAGTCTACAAATATTTTTCCGTACAAATATATTATTCATATGGAAAACATCCTTTAGCCTACATGTGATTTTCCAAACAAAAAATTATTTGCGTCCGAAAGGATATTTTGCTTACGAAAATATATTTGTGACCACAAGGATTTTTTTCCTATAAATAACTCTGCTTACAAAAATATATTTGTGACGAGAATGATCTTTTGCCTACGAATTGCTTTTCCTACGAAGATCAATTTGTGATGGAAATCATGTTTTGCCTACGAATCACTTTCCCTATAAAAATCAATTTGTGATAGAAATAATGTTTTGCCTACGAATGTCTCTCCCTACAAACATATATTTGTAATAGAAAGGACTTTTTACCTACAAATGAATTTGTGCGGAAAACACTTAGATGATAAACCCTATTTGTTGGCAAAGGATTTATAGGGTTAGGTTTTGGCCGACAAAGTTGTCTATTTTGTCGTCTAAAGCCTTTGGCTACGGTGTTTGCCCTATAAACTCCACTATAAATTTTTTTCGTCTCAAAAGAGTTTTGCCTACAAAATCATTCTTGTCCCTACAAAAACAATTTGTAGGGAAATACATAAATTCTTGTAGTGATCGAGGTAGGTGATCAAAACTAAGAAGGGGATGTTGATTTTTTGAATTTTCTGGCCGACTCCGGACCTTTCTCTGGTGATTTTCTTTCGGCGGCTTATGTCAAAGTTCGTCACCAAATTTTAATTTCCGTCGGCTACTGCTAATGTCAACAATATGTTTTAGCTTTTTCCAATGATTTTGGTGTTGTCTGGTTTCTGGGGGTTCGGTTCCGGTAACTGTTGGATGGATTTTTGTTACGAGTAATGCTATTTATTAGACTGTATATTAGTTTTTTATCTAGTCAGTATTTTTACATTAGAGGATAGTTGGATAATCATAAATATACCTGGACATCCACCCATTCATTATCTAATGGGAAAACGCCAATTAAACTGGAGATCGGATAAATATCATTATTATTTGTTACCCTGTATTTTTTTCTCCAATTTCCAGATATTAAACATGTATTTTTTGGTACCACGAAGCGTGTGGCATTTTGTTACAACCACCACTTGGTTCTACTATATTCTATTTTTACGATGTGTGGTGTTACAACCACTACTAGTTACTCAGTGTTGGCAGCGGTTGTTACTCAGTAGCGGTAATGTTGGTATTAAATTGGTGGCGGTGGGTTATTACAATGTGGTTGTTACTAACATGCATAAATTTTTTTACTAATACGATAATACTTATACTAGTAGTAACCAAAACAACTACTTTATTTTACGGCAAGTCGTGCCATGTGCTTTTGACATGTTTTTTTTTTATTTTTTTAAATAATTGTTTAAATGTTAGTGATGGTAAACAACCATTCACCAACGTAATGTAATTAATTAATGTAATAATGGAAATCAATCCAACAGGTCCGTTTATTATTATAGGAGAAAAGAATAAGAAAATGAATAAATAATATAATTTAGTACACTTTTCACTTGATAATGAATATTTTAAAATAACAAATAAACATGAAATACTACGGTTTAAAAATCTCCATTACGAATTTTCTTCTTCAATTATTATTATATAAAAATAATTAATGGCAAATCACGGTCTTTTAGAATTAGTAGAACATATAAGATCATGTTTTTTTTTTTAATTAAGTCAGTAATATTCAAAATCATATCTCTCTTTATAATGCTCAAAAAAGGTGATTATCAAATCTCAAAACCAATGAACGCTATGGCTCCTTCCTGGATTTTAAGGATCAAGTTCTCCTTTGCGATATGCACATATATATATATATATGTATGTGTGTATATATATATATTGGTCTAATTTCGATACAACTTAATTGAATTTACTATTATAAATTAAATAATAAAACTTAATTGAATTCAAAAAAATAAATAGATTCAAGTGAATTTAATTAACTAAAATACGAAGTCGTAAAAAGTAATATCATTTAACTGAATTTACTTAGAAAATTTAATTTATTATGGAGTACTTTTTACGTTGATAAGAAAATTAACTCGAATTTAAATTAATTATGTGAGATCTAATTATAATAATAAATCATATAACATAACTCTATTTGAAAATGATTTGGAACCAATTATTGATTAACTAATTCTATGACGTAAACCAATAAAAAATAACATGTCCCTTACTCCCTTTAGTGTCACATGTTCCACGGCATTCCGCTACGTCACAGGATTAGTTTCATTTCTTATGTACGAATTGTTAGTTCTAAATTAGGACTCCAATGCAGATATTACTTTTAGCCTTGAATAAACTAATATGATATGATCCAAAACTCAATTTCTAAATTGAAGATTTGTAAAAATTCAAAATAAGTTAATTCTTCATAAAAAAGGAATAAAAACGCCAAGCCAAGATCTAATATGAAAGTTAAAGGCTTGAATTGTGAAAATTTGGTTATTGGAGACCAAAATAATGCAAATCAGAAGTCTAGGGACCAATCTGCAACAAGAGAGATATTTGAGTCTGCAAATAAGCCTATGCCGCCTCATGCGACCCCAAGCGGCCAAGTGTGTGACCACATGCAACCTTCATGCGACCTCATACGGCCAAGTTCAGAAGGAGTTTGAAATTACGTGGCACCTCATGCGGCCAGGTTCAGAATGTCTGAAACATGCGGCCTCTCGTGTGGCCTTATACGGCCGCACCAAAAGATTTTCGTAATTTTTATTTTGTTTTCAATTTCCTCTTTAGTATTTTCTTGTTTCTTAAGGCATCTAAGTCTTCTACATACTATATAAATCCCTTTATTTCATACATTTAAGAATATTATTAAGTTGATATATAAAATCTGGGTGTATCCCTTCTTTGTCAAATTGAGAAATTTTGTTCTCAATTGTGTTTTCTTGTAGATTCAAGAGCATATTCACTTATCAAAGAATATTAATCGTGCTCTTTGTGGCTTGTTATAAAGTTGAGTTCGTTGATTAATAAGTTAACGAGTTCAATTTTTACAACTTCAGTCTAATTTGTATTCGATGAGACTTTCTTAGGCGTAATTCCTATAGTTTGAGGGTTCGGGGGTTGTGATGTTTCTGAGTTCGCATCATAATCTATATATATATATATATTAATTAAGAGAACTAAGTCTCAGTACTTTTTGTACCTCGATTTCTCGTCTTTTTATTTGTTAAATCTTGCAATAATTATTTATTATTCTTTTTAACAAAAAATTTGAAAAGGAACTCAAAGAAAATTTTAACCTACAACAATTAAGTTTAAAACCCAAGCCTCAACCACTTTACCCATCTTTTTTTTTTTTTGAGTTTTTTCACTAATAAATTAAAATATCAAATCTGAAAGGCCAGTCTTAAAACAAACCTTAATCCCTCTTAATTCCTTGATTCACCATCTCTGTTGTGTGTTAGTGAGTTTAATGTTATTTGAATGTTTTTATTTATATTTTACATTTTTTTGAATTTATATTGCAGGTAACGGGTATTTTTTTACCTATTCAACACAAACCACCTTGTCCCTTACCATAATTAAATGGGTATGGAGCATGTATAGAGCGTGGTCGGTAGAAACGGGGCGTGGTACATGGGATGCGTATCCAACCAGATTCCGTTGCCATTTTTATTATTAGAATTCTTTCTATTTTCAAATTAATTAAAATGTGATATCTATCTTATTTCATTTTTTCGCCTCAGTTGCCAGATTAATTAGATGTGAAGACTTATTCCTTTATTGTGAGAGAAACATCGATTCTTTCCACAAACACCTCCATATCTGACCTTGCTTCAATTGAATTGTATGATATCTGAAAATTTAGATTCAATAATTATTATTATCATTATTATTACTATTACTACTACTAATACTACGGAGTCACAATGCCACCAAGTCTCCATTACTATTGCCGAAAGTTTGGCCGCCACCAATAGCCGCTACGACCACTAATTTCGATTATTTGGTTTGTCGTGATAGTTTAGCAAACTTAACTTGTTATTTGTTAAGTTTGTCGTGTTTGTATCGTTTCATTTGAAATAAAGTTTCACTTGCTTTAAATTACAGTAATGATAATTAATAAAAAGAAAAATATATATAATATTTAAATTACAAGAAATGAAGATGTAATAGTATTAATAAAAATATAAAAATTTTGAAACTCATAATTAGAACAATTAAGTGTTAAAAATCAAAATTAATTCACAAATGACATTGTCGTAAATAAAGAATGGCAATTTTGTAAATAATGAATGATATTTTCGTAATTATAATACATCTCTCAAATTTGAGGGATGTGAATAGTAATTCACATCCCTCAAATTTGAGGAAGGTATAGGGGAACCATTGGAAAAACTATCCTCCTAATATAGGGGAATCACCCAAATTTGGGGGATGGTTGGAGTTGATGTAAGTAGACTTGAATTTATTTTTAGTATTGAGCTAGCTAGATATGTCTACAAATTGCTTCATGTTTTTTGCATTTGTTTTGAGCCAAGAAAGCTTAGATTTATTTTTGGTATTATGCTAACTAAAGAATTTATATAAAAAAAAAAGTTTGGGTTTTGGGCTGGACCGAGCTAACTTCTTTTGGACTACTTAAGAATTATATTTAGGCTTTCAAAAAAAATCAGATGCACCGAGCTAAAACTCAGTCTGGGCCTTTATTCGGTCTGTCCATGATAACTGGAAATTAATTTTCTTGACGGGTATAAGAAACCAAATCGAATAGAATTGTATCTGTTAGCATTAGTTTCCCATTTATGCTTGAACCTTTTACTTTACACTACTTTTCTTCTGATAATGCTATTTGTTTTAGAAATTATCAGTTTTTTTCCATGTGGTTTTTCACTATTGAAATTGACTAATTCCTTTTTAAAAGCTATATTACATTTTTGTATAGTGATACTTCGTGGATAATTTTCTTCAATGAATCCATAGATTCCAAATTTCGTTGAAATTCTACTACCTGATCTGATTGGACAGAGGAGAAAATGGTTCATCAGATCTGATTGTTAATTGGGTTCATAATCTAGTTAGCAAACCATTGACATGTAGCATTGAGGTCATAAACGGCTTCAGCTTTTTGGTTACATGCCGTTTGAGTGTACTGAAGAACAATGTGATTTTGAATTTGATAATTTGAAATAGTCTTTCACTATTGACATTGACATATCGTTAGAAAGCTCAGTGGAAAGATGAATTGCACATAAGGTATATGAGGCAAATAAAAATGATATAAAAAAATGAAGAAAAAAAGATAGAAAAATGAGAAAATGAGGCTTGCATTAAAGTGTGAGAAGAAAAAAATAAGAAAGTGAAAAAAAAAAGAGAAAAAAATGTGGAATTATGGAGTATTTGAGTAATAAGAGCAAGACTGCAACTACAAATTTTGAGATGTAGATAACTAGTGAATTTAATTGCTTAATGGAAGTTGGGATGGCTAGGGCATTCGATATTGGGAGAATTTACATTGATCAAGCTAGTGTTTTCAATGGTAAGACAAGCATACTCTCAAAGATATTCCTACACAGTTTTGTTTTGTGTTGTGTTAATTGGGAGAAAACTAGAAGTGTGGGGAGTTAAGAAGACAAATTTTATACAATAGGGGTAGTAAAAGAGTGCATGTTACAACGTGGTACTATGAAGAAATTTTGCTGGAGGTTGTAGTAGGTTGTAACAAACATTATACGACCTATTGCCATAGGCCGCGTATTTAATATGTTTTCACTATTTTGGGTCCATTTTCATAGAGAATAAGAGGGGAGGCTTGAATTACATAAAAAAAGGGGGGGGGGGGAAGGCTGCAGAAGATATCTAGTGCGGGGATAGCCACTAGAGGAAAAGAAGGAAGATACATGCGGCTTGGTGAGAAAAAAAAAATGTGGAGCTTTCGGGTGGGATTCATCTCTCTTAGGTGTTGAGTTCCAAATTTTATATTCGTTTTCATCTGTTGATATGATGCTAAGCTAGCTTCTTGTATGTTGGGGTTATGATAAACTTTATACTATGAATCGGTAGTTTGAACCTAGTTTTTGCTATTCAAGGCATGTTTTGGTTTTTTAAACAATTATTATGAGCTTTATGTCTACAATTACTTGATCACTAATTGTATGAATCGTGTGACTTATTTGACTTTTGAGAGATTGAAAATAAGTTAGACACGGTAATAATTGTCGTAAAGTCCAATAAGGGATAGCGATATACCGCTATACTTTACATAATCTTTAAGTATTCACAGATCTTTTAATGCATTCTTGTATGTTCACATTCGACGTAGAGATATAGTCGGGTCACACGTTAGAATGGTTTTGAATCTAGTCAAGAGAGATTGTTAAATGATTTTAGAATATTGATCTTCATAATTAGAATGTGTTGTCAAATTCAAAAGTTCAGGTTAAAGAAAAGTAGTATAAGAGGATTCATGATCGTAGTACGCTGTTTATATTTATTTATCTCTTTTCTTAAATTTGCTTTTATTTTTGTTTTCCTTAAATTTATTTGTCTTAATTTATCTCTCAAAATTGCAAAATTTCCATATTTTAATTTGGTTGAGGTTAAGATAGACTGAATTGAGCCAAAGAATGATGTTTGGACTAAAGTATACTTTATTACTTATTCGACCTGTGCACTTATGGTAATTTATTATGAAAAAGTCATAACAAGTTTTTGAATTTTTTATTTTAAACAATCCATGTTTAAGATGAATGCAATGCAAGGAAAATAATGGCTGAGCAAGGAAAATAGTTACGGATTAAAAGTTCAGTGGGTGTTGGATTACATTTCAAAGTTCAAAGAGTAAGTGGTTATAATTTTAAAGTTCAATGAGTTTGTGGTTACGCGTTCAAAGCTCAGTGAATGTTTATTAATTCACTTTTTAATTTAATGAGTAAAGTTAATCTATACTTTACGCTGCAAGCCACATGTGTAACACTGTCAACCATGTGTACAAAACAGAGTTAATGAAGTGATGGATATTAAACCATATTGAAAGCTCAGTAGGTATTAAGTTACATTTCAAAGTATAGTGAGTTAGTAGTTACGATTTAAAAATTCAGTGACTATTTATTAAATTTACCCAAAAACTAGCACAATTATGTACCTGGATGGCCAGGGGCGAATTTTCAGTCCAAATTCGATTTTAATTTTATTTATTTCCTATTTACTTTTTTTTTTATTTCCTTGTATTTTAATATTTCCTAGTTAGTCTAGGACTACGTTACCTGGAAATAAGACATTGTTTATCATACGGTTCTTGAACTCTACAAATTATTTTGAGTTGATCTGGGAGAATATCGCTGGGTTTTTCTATAACAACAAATCTGGTTCCAATTTGGAACCAGATCTGTCCAAGTCAGCGCCACATGGAGGTGAGTGGGACCCACAATTTTGATTAAAACTAAAAACCCGATCGCTCATTTTCAAACGCGCTAGCATCTTCTACCCGCACCGGCTGAATCAACAGTGAACTCCCACCGGTGATATTGAACTCGCTGGAGAATAAATATTCACGTAGCTGAAATTAATGTGATATGATAAGTGAAATTAAATGAATGAATAAAGGACCACTTAATTCCACTTATTATTTAATGACATCTTAATATAGTGTCAAGCACCAATGATGCTATATAGTATTACTCTAAAATAATGAATAATGTTATGTAGTATCAGTAGTGTTTGCGCGTCAAGGAATCAAAAATCAAAACTCTTGGTTGTTTGTTTTAATCAAGTTCCCGTTTGGCATAGCTTATTTTTTCTATTTATAAATTCATCTATCATTGATTTGATAACTACTCAACAATCACTGAATCACCACACTTTTTAAACTTTAATTGAGGGCTTGTTTGATACATTTTATTTTTGTAATTTATAAATTCACCTACCATAATTTGACTGTTGATTTGACAACTACTCAATAATCACTACACATTTCAAATTTTAATTAAATCTCCATCACTCATTTCCACTAATTATAAATTCCCTTTATAAATTGCTGTTATAAATATAACTAAACGGGTCCTAAATCTCCACCATTTATTTTCACTCTTTATAAATTCTTTTTATAAATTGACTTTATAAATATAACCAAACTGGCTCCAGGTTATAGGCTCCATTACTTCTCCATGGAGCATCACATGAAAAGATTTGGTTTCAAATTGAAACTAGATTTGTTTTTATAGAAAAACTCGAATTTCTATATGACTTCCTTTGTTTTCAAGAATTGTCCACACTTATCAAGCTTAGTTTGACCGAATTCTTCCGGCATGATTCAAGATCTTTGTTGAATTTATTTCACGAGTCCAATTTTCTTGTGTTGGACTTGTCTGGAAATTAACTGATGCAATTAAGGGTTTGTAGGATTCCATCCGTCGAGGTTTGTATCAAGTAGGCTAACATGTAGCAGAAAAATTGAGACTATGCCAAGTGTTAGCCAATGGCTAGTGATAAGAATATTAACAAATAACAACTATTCATTGTGGGTACATGTTAATTTTCGTATTAACCATCTAATAAATTTTTTTTTTTTTTCATTTTAGCTCATACATAGATGATGGAAGATAATTTTGAAAGTAAAAAATTACTCACTTGACAAACACCCTTTTTATTTTTTATTATTATTTTTTTTTTTGGCTTTGACAGTTTTAACCACGTGAAAGATAATTTAGAAAATAAATAGCGGAGCTCTTGAAAGTCAATTGGGCCAACAAGACTAAAATCGTCCGTGCAAAAAAAAAAAAAAAAGAAGAAGAGATAATTAGAGAATATACACCTTTTTTAATTGTCCACTTTATTTTACACCTTAATTGAAATTATTTGAAATTATAGCCTTGTGGATTGTAAACATAGCTCTCTCAAATTTATTTTTATAATTTTTTATAGTAATAATAATTATATTATGGGAATTTAGTTCAAATAATCTAGTCAACAACAAGCTTCATTTAAAAGTCAACCTTTATAAAACCTTGTGAAACTAGCCTAAATATTAAAGTAAAAGAGAAAAACTGAAAAACTAATAGTAAAATTACAATTCCACCTTTCAATTTAATAATAGATCAGCCTTTTTAAAAAATGGGCATATATTTGAGATCCTTTAAAACGAGAAAACTTTCACTCAGTGCTCCTAGAACACTGAAGTTTTTTCCTTTAGTATCAGAGCCTAAGGAAAAATAGAAAATAATAAATTACCAAAGATAAAATTGTAAAAACAAGATATAAGTAAAAATATTTTACCTAAACAAAGTTATAGAGAAACATGTTATAGGTATGCTAAATTAGTACCATTCGTAGTTCTTGATAAAACAACTTTACGACCTAGTGAACAATTAAATTGGACGAATGCTTATAGATTTGGAATGATGGGAGAAAAGGATATAAATGCTCAAGATAAGGAAATACTAAATGAAAAGTAGAAAATTAATATTCTAACAAATACAAATAAAGAGAAAATGCAAAAATTAGAAGAACGATAAAGTAGTGAATTTAGTGACTTAGTAAAGAAATTAAGTAAGTAACAAATCAATCACAATTAGAAGAAATGAATAATAAAATACAGCAACAAATTTATGAAGAATTCTTGGTAAATAGGATAGCAAAAATTGAAAGAAAATTGGAAGAACAAAGAATAATAATCCAAGAAATAGCTAAAAGGTTAGGGGATAAATAATAGATAAAATGGACCAAATATATTCGAAGTAAAAACGAATCAACCAATAAATGAAGATAAACTATTAAAAAATTAACTGCCGGAAAATATTCATACTCATTTTGGTCACCCAGGGTTTCAAATCAAATAATTTTCGAAGGTTTCATTTTTGTTTTGACATCCCTTTAGCCTTTTCGGGTTACCTTGAATGAAGATTGGACCGTCTTTCAGTTTGAAGACACAGTTTGTTTTAATCCTAGTACTTTGCATCACTCCACTAGTCTTTCTATCGTGTCTAGTAGACACTATCTTATAGAATCCACTACATACGCGGCAGGTGTCTATTGGACATATTGGATATATTGGTCATCTGCCACCTATACAGCGAATTCCATAAGATGGTGTCTATTGGACTGTATAGAACATGTGATCACATCTACTTGCCAATTCTAAGGAGGCGGATCTACAGTTCTTTTATAGTGTTTATTGGATACTATTTTGTGTAATCCAGATCGTATATATATATATATATCTATTAGGCACATTGAAGGGGAATGAGGTTATCATATTTCAATGTGTCTAATCGATACTTGCCACGTATACATTAGACTCTATAAAATAGTGTTTAATAGACACCATAAAATATGTGGGCGGATCTAATTGAGGGCTTTAGATGCCAACTAAATAAAACTCAAGAATAAATTTATATTTAGTTACCGATTAAAAAAAAGAATAAATTTATATTTTTGGCCATCTTTGTATACTCAAGTATAAATTTACGTAGTTTACGATCTGTCTCTTGCTCATGGAGACGACAGAAGAAATGATGACACCTTGTATCCAGAAAAAACACATCTTATCTTATATCTTTTATATATATATATATATATATTAAAGTAGGATAGTAGTCATATACAAATTTTTCTGCCAAAATCACTATTTTACTTTTATATGCTTCTTTTATTTTTTTATTTTATAATATTAACAATAATAATTATCCTTCTCTTCAGAAAAAAGTAATACTTATCTATTAGTTACATTTTGCTATTATTTTATTTTATAATAATATACAAAAATTTATATATATTTTTATTCTATATATAATATACTATTCGCTATCTATTAATATTTGATTATTTGTTATACATATTCTATTAGTTTTTAGGCTATCTTTAAAGATCTAATATTTCTTCAATATTCTGACAGTTGATAGACAAATTTCAAGTATTGGGTTATTGAGATTTCTTCTTATTTCGATTAAGTGCCTACTCGTGAGATAGATGATATAATAATATAGTAAAATTAAATCAATTTCAAAAATTTTTCTTTAATTCAATACGATAAACGACACGTCATAAAACCTAAGGCTATATATTTAATAGTAATATTTGATGATAATGTTTTAGAATAAAAACAAAAAATTTTCTTTTAATTCTTTTTAGAATGAAATTTAGTTAAAAATTAATTTTGGGGGTAAATGGTAAATCATATAAAATTTATCCTTTTTTTTATAATTTTGGTTTACTTGGGTCTTTTGTAATTAAAGATTTTATAATAGGAGACTATGTACTTTAAATTTTTTTAGGGTAGATTTAGTGAATAGTGATAAGGAAATACGAGAAATAGTTTTTCCAAAAACAATTAAATAAAGATATGAGTGTAGGGTAATTTTAGAGTTGTATAAATTTCATATCTCTTTTTCATGGTTTCTTAGTTTCGATACTCAATATGAAATTAATTTTATAAAAATTCTTCATTTTCATTTTTATTGCTTAATAGTATTATTCTATGAATGTACTATGAATGACAATATTAGTAATATATATATATATATATATGAGTGAGTAGTAGGCAATAAAATTATGTTATTTAGTTTTTCAAATTACTATTTTTTTGTTAACTATTCTATTTCATGCAACGTACGGTTATACAACTCGTTCTAATTATAAATTTGAGTATGCCTTAAATTGGTCGGTTCTACTTGGTCGCAAAACCTAGACTATTGTTAACTATTTTGGGCCAGGCCACATGAAAAGGCCGAATGGACTAGTTACTAGGAACAGCCATGATAACTTCAAGCCCAGTCCCAGATAAAGAGCCCATTTAATTGATGGTTCATCATGCTGCGGGCCGAAATCCCAAGACTCCGCCATTTTAGTAAGGAACAATGCCTACAAGTGGTTGTTTTTGGGGTCATGTTATCCCACTTTTTGGTTGCAAAATATTGGGGTTTAGCTACAAAAATCAGGTGATTTCAATACCCCTTTTCAAAAATCAAGTACCAACTTGCAACTTTGGGAAAATCAGGTGTGACCCAACCGCCCACCCCCATTCAGATCATGTTCTGGCCTCCCTCTCTGTCTAAACAACTTGGCCTCCGGCGTTGCGATTTAGGTTTGTCATCGTTTGTTTGCGTTGCAATTTGTACGCTGCCGCCTTTGTTGTTGTAACCTTCAGATCGTCGTTGCATCAGATAGAGATTTTCATATCGCAATTTATCTCTTTGAACTAATGGTGCTTCACAGGAATTGGCTTCGAATTTAGGTTTGCGATTCATTTTTTGTTGATTTCTTATTTGATTTTGGGGGATAGGATTTTGTTCGTTGTGCTTTTGTGTGGTGAATTACCAGAAGCGGAATCGACATCAGTGATCAGCGGTGCGTGGCAGTCGAAGGAATGATTTGGGTGTGGTTATGGCGGTTGTAGTATTTTTGGCAAGAAGTATGGTGGTTGTAATGTTTTGTGGTGGCGGTTCCGGCGAGTTACAGTATTTTTGGCGAGCTGTGGTGGTGCTATTGTGACCGGCGATGGTGGTAGTGAGTGATTAATGGTGTAATGTGCTGTAGTGTTGTATAGACCGGATTTTCGTAAATGAAAATTTCTATTTTAATGGTTTTAAAGAATTTTGACGTGTCGTTACCACCCTAATACGTTATTTTAATATTAGTCACAATAAAAGTTTAAAAGAAAGTACGCCACCCGTCTAATTTTGTTTTAAAGGAAACACGAGTTATGGCTAATCGGATTTTCGTTTCAAAATACGATACGAGTCCAATTATATATATTTATGTATGACAAAATTTCATATAGTCACATTTAAGTCAAACTTATTTATTCAAACCCAAATTCAGCCCAATTCTCAATCTTTTGGTCCAAGAAATTTAAAGTACCTTAAATTCCATAATACATCCAAGCCCAAGTTTTGTCTTACTTATATTATTTTAAGTCCAGGTTTTTAATCTATATGAAGCCCAAAACTAAGCCCAGGTTTTTAACAATGCTGAGTCCCATTTGAATTTAAGCCAGACAAACACAGCCTGAAGGCTTGTTCAACCCTTTTTGACACAAAAAGAGATCAGATATCTTTGTTAACAGAATGAAATGTTGCCTAATTTTGCTGCAACAAGAAATCCAATCATATACTCTGTTAAACCAGTAACACAGGCATCAGAAATTCACACGACATTCACATCCTACAAACATCCACAAATTTCCAATACTTACGCTCAGAAATTCATATACACACGCCCAGATACACATATAGTCACAGCTTCACTTCATATATACACGATTCACGGTTACACACACACGCACGCAGAAATTTCCAGCAAACAATCAGTCACTCTACAATTTTGTTCCCAACACACTGTAAGAAAACACAAGCAGGTATACTCACACTGCTATACATTATACACACACGAACACACCCACAAATGGCAGCCACTGCCGCCTTGAATCGAACCCGATTCCGCCCTTGGCCAGCTAATATCACCGGCCACCACAACTCCTTCAGCCCAAAACAGAGAAACAACCGCCGGACTGCCACTGCCGTCCGACCACGACCGCCTCTTTTAGCCTCAATTTTGCACAAATTTCAATCAGAAATCAGAAGCCAGAACCATTCCAACTTACCTTGAACCGATTCGAACCCCACTCGGAAAACTCCATTTCTCGCCGGAATTCCTCGAACCCGAACCCCCGTTCGTGAACCAGTTTCCACCGCTGCTTCTCACGAACCCAAATCGAAACCTCTAACCACGGCTCGAACCATTCTCGAACCCGCGATCAATTCGTGTCGCTTGAACCAAGCCAGCGCGACCCCCTCTGTTCATTTGAGTCTTACCCACGTCGCGAACTCCTCACGAACCTCTATCGAGCCCATCGTCCCTCCTCCGCCGTAGTCCGCGTTCCCAGCAATTCCTCTCAATTCTCTACTCTCCCTTCAATCAATCTGGGGCAGAAGAATTTAGGGGATTGATATTTTTTTCAAACCTTTTGTAATGCGGTCCCTGTGATTTTATAGAGTCTTACTTCAGTCCCTAGATTTTTATTTCCGTCGTTTCGATCCTTGTGGTTTTATTGTTCAAATGGGTCTAAAATCTTCAGTTTAAGGCCGATCAGCCCCTGTAGTTACCATTTTCCCAATTTCAGTCCCTGAAATTTTTGTTAGCTCGTTTCAGTCCTTCAAGATTTAAAAAATTCCATTTCAGTCCCACATGTTTTAAAAAATTACCAAAACTTTTAAGGTTCACTACTTAAATTCATACTTCTATTTAGTTTTAAATATTTTCAAAATTTCTAACTTGTAATATTTATTTGATAGATGAGGCGCGTGACTTGACGCATAATTGACTGCCTATAAGCTCAAACTCAAAAAGAAAAGCATATTAAAGTAGATTCTCTATTCAAAGTTATTTTCAAAATTTTGTGCGCACATTTATGAAAAAGCATGATGCAATTATATATTATGTGTTTATGTATGTGCTGTAACATGAAAAATATGTGCATAATTAGCTCACCTTAATCGAAAGCCCACCGACTTAGCTCACCTTGGCTAGGAGCCCGCAGACTTAGCTCGTTATTTTGGCAAGCTCACATGCATAGAGATTGCTTGTTGAAAAATAAGCCCACATGCATAATTTGCATATGTACATTAGTACACATGTTTAAATGGCGTAGTATGTATTGCATGTTTTAAAGCTAGTACACAGGAATCTACTGAGTGTTTCTTAGAAACACTAACCCCCTTTATTTCAAAACTTTTCAGGTTCTGGAACTGGCAGCGACTAGACTGGGGATGACAATTGAAAGAACAAAATAAATAAATGTTTAATTAGTAATATTTCCTATTATTATTGACAATGTAATTTTCTCAAAGTTTGAATATTCTGTTATTGTTGACAATGGATTCATTTGAGATTAGTGAACTCTGGTTTTTATGGAATATTATGTTGTTTGTTCCAAATAAAGAAAAAATTTTCCGTACTTATTTTTAACAAACGACCTCTTTTTCACATTTAATAAAGACATAAAATAGATTTGGTAGCGTCTGGGATTTTTAGAACTCAGGCAATTACAAGTGTGGTTGGTGATGACCGGCGATGGTGGTGGGTGGTTGGTGGTGTGTTGTGACTTACTGCTTCAGGGAGTTGTGTTGTAAGTGCTTTGGTGAGATGTGGTGGAAGTGTGCTGTGAGTGCTTTGGTGAGCTGTGGTGGAAGTGTGCTGTGACTCAGTGTTTTATTGAGGTTTTTTTGTTATGACTTGGTGTTTTGACGAGTTGTTTTTGTTGTGACTCAGTGTTTTAGAGTTAGTGTTTAATTTGACTCAGTGCTTTGACAAGCTATTTTTATTGTGACTCAGTGTTTTAGCGAGTTGTTTTTTATGTGACTCGATATTTTGGCGAATTGTGATTGTTGTGTTGCAATATTGTGATATCACATTGTAAAAACACCTAAAAGACCTGATTTTTCTAAAAAAAACTTAAGGTACCTTAATTTTAAAAATTAGATAAAAAAACATTTGTATTTTTCAAGACATCCCAAAAACTGGTTTCATATGGTTTGTTTGAGTTGTACGCGCCACATTGGGTATATGTCTTGTAATTGTAGGTCAGCAGTACAATCCTAAGGATTGTGAATTTTTTTCTCCATAGAATTATCAAAAGTTATACGATGCATAAGAACATACCAACGAATATTTTGATACGTAAATTTGATATCGATAATTGTTACCAATTCAAAAGTATCAACATGGGAGAAAGGAGTGATATAGCCAGACTTGTTTCCTCACCCAACATTGACTTTCACTTTGCAGCAGAAAATCACAGAAATATGGGAGAAAGGAGTGATATATCCAAACTATGCGAAAAGTTTACTCTCGATGACGATGCTGGCCCTGCAATTTAGATCAACGCCGAAGCTTTAAAATCATGGTCGGAACACTTGAATCGCTGTTTATTTGGGAAATTATGGGGCCAGAAAGAAAGGAATAGAGAAGGGATCGAGAATACCATGAGGTTGATCCAACGCATTTAGGGTTCAGTCAGGGTCGAACTCACCAAATGTGCAAATACTTTTGTCTTCACTTTTTATGATGAAGATGATCGGAAAAAGGTTCATGATGGAGGTTCTTTCATTTTAGCAAGCAGCTTCTATCGCTGGCATTTCCGACAAGTATGGGGAAACTCGATTCTGTTAAATTTAATTTGGTATCCTCTTGGGTGCAAATACTAAATGTCCCCTTAGCTCTCTAGAATGTGGAGTGTCCAAAACTATGGGGTTCCACAATAGAGAAGGTAAAGATGGTGGATGTTGAAGGTGCATTCATGAGGGTACGAGTTGAACTCAATGTTGATAACCATTAAAACGGGTAATTCGTATTATAGTTGGGGAAAACAGAAAAGAACGAATTCTTCCTTTGAGATACAACAGAGTTCCAGAATTTTATCATGGCTGCGGGATCTTAGGCCACCGTTTGAGAGAGTGTTGTGAGGCTGCCATTCACTCTATGAAATCAGTAGATGAAAGACATGATGGCGAGTGGCTTTGTGCTCCGATGATTGGTGGACAAGGTAGGAACCATCCCAACAGCACAACACTTACAATGCCTCTAATTAAAGAAACTGAAAACTCCGGAGAGGAAACCCGAAGCTTTGAACTGAATAAACACAAAGCCATAGCGAAAGAGTCACCGATAGAGCAAAAAGGAAAAGTTAAGTGGAACAGAAAGGCAAGGGACGTGGAGAAGCATTCTAGGAACTATGATGCACCTCAGTGAGTAGGTGGATTGTTACTTGAGGATCAGATGAACATAAAGGAGAATCTTAGAATTGGTACTAACAGCCTTAAGCGGGCTCCTCAAGACAAGAGATCAGTTGATGATAACCAAAGGGATGGATTGCATGAATTTTCTAACAAAAACAAAAGGAAGACAATCAGAGGAATGCCCAAAATTTACTCCAACTGGCGTGCCCTGTTAAACAGGGCAGGGAAACACCATGAATTGCCTCTGTTGGAATGTGCAGGGAGCGGGAAGCTCTATCACATTATTTACTTTGCATGATCTGATCAAATTATACTCCCCGAGTCTTGTTTTCCTTCTCGGAGATGAGACTTTTTGGCATTGAAGCAGCTAACTTGAAATATAAGGTTGGTTTTGACAATAGTTTTGTTGTTGACTATAGAGGGCGTAGTGATGGCCTTACTTTGTTGTGGAATTCTAGCTATAATGTTACCCTCTAGTCTTATTTGCAAGGCCATATTGATGAATTGTTGATGTAAACAATAAAACTTGGTGTTTCGCTGGCTTCTACAGATACCCTAAAGCTGAACTTCGATGCTTTTCTTGGGAATTACTCGACGGCTTAGAAATATGAACTCTCTGTCTTGGATTTGTGGCGGCGACTTTAATGAAATCATGTCACATGGGGATAAAGAGGGAGTAGCTGTTAGATAAGAGAACCAAATAGGGTCTTTTAGAAAAGCATTATCATATTGCTTGTTGGATGACATTGGATTCCAGGGACCAAAGTTCACGTAGACTAATAAGCGCCAAGGGGAGCACTTCATCTAGGAGCGTATTGAACAGTATGTCTGGGATGAACTTGCTTACTCTTTATTCCCTAATGCTTCTGTCTTTCATCTCGATTTTATAGGGAGACCATAGGCCCATTTTGCTCAAACTTACCCCAGCTTTGAGCAATGGAAAATGGGAATAGAAACGCAGTAATTTTAGATTTGAGCCATGGTAGATTTCAGAACAAGGTTATGAGTAGTTGGTATATAGCTCCTGGAAACAACGGAGGGACGAGCATGGGAGACCGCCTCAGTTGATGACCTGCTACGCATTATGAAAGATTGTAGAGACGATATGAATTTTTGGAATAAATCTTCACCTGGGAATTAGAGAAAAGAATTGAGGGATTTACAAAGCAAACTTTCAAGCCTCTACAAGGATAAGAATTCTAAAAACCACATGGTCGAAATCTGTGATCTTGAGAAAAGAATTCATGGGCTATTCGCAAGAGAGGAGAAGTACTGGTGGCAGCGCTCAAGGGTTAATTGACCGAAACATGGAGATAGAAACACTAAATTCTTCCATGCTAAAGCATCAGCCCGAAGAAGGAAGAACCAAATACTCTATCTACAAGGAGAGAATGGGGAAGAGTCGAATTTGGCGGATGATATTGCTACTTGTTTTCAAGAATACTTTAATGAATTATTTATGAGCTGCATCCCATCTTCAGCCTACTTGGACATGGTAGTACAAGGCATCCAAACCTCTCTTTCTACCTTTGCTTTTCACTTTTTGGAAATGCCTTTTACAAAGGCGAAGGTCAAGGAAGCGACTTTGTCTCTTAGCCTCCATAAAGCCCAGGTCCAGATGGGCTTCACGCTATCTTTTATCAAACTCACTAGGATCTCATTGGTGATGACATTTTAAACATTTGCCTCCAGTGTCTCAACAACAGTAATGCTCTTATAAGTCTAAATTCCACCAATATTGTTTTAATCCCAAAAAAGCATAATCCGAAGCATGTTACTGATTTTCGTCCAATCTCTCTATGCAATATTCTTTATAAGATTATTTCAAAAACCATTTCTAATAGACTCAACAGAGTCCTTCTAACTCTCATTTCAGATAATCAAAGTGCTTTTGTTGCAGGGCGCTAAATCACTGACAACGTACTGGTTGCTTTCGAGTGTCTGCATTCTTTGAAAAAGAAGCATTTTGGAAACAATGGCTCTGGTGCACTAAAATTGGACATGAGTAAGACGTATGAGAGGGTGGAAAGGAGCTTTGTCACCAGAATTATGAACATTATAGGTTTCTCCTCGATGTGTCAACAATTGGTCATGAACTATATCTCATCTATCAAAATGTCTTTACTTATTAATGGCCAAATTAGGGGCAAAATCAGACCTTCCAGGAGATTAAGGCAAGGGTGCCCACTCTCACCAAATTTGTTTCTTCTTATGGCGGAAGCTTTCTCGGGGCTTTTGCATCAAGCTGAGGCTAGAAAAACTATTCTTGGGTCGAAATGCGGAAGATTTTGTCCTACAGTTAGTCATATTTTCTTTGCAGATGACTGCTTGGTTTTTCTCATGGAAAACGACTCTGATTTCTTTCACCTTGGTGACATATTGAGATCCTATGAGTAAGGCTCATGACAAAGATTCAACTTCCAGACATCTTCTATTTGGTTTAGTCCTAATGTCAACGCCTATAAAAGAAGAAGGTCGTTGGCTGGGATGTTGGGAATTTCTCTTGACACGAAGTTGGACTCTTACTTGGGCTTCTCCCTCGCTTTGCGTAGGTAGAAAAAAGGGAAGTTTGCTTTTCTTCTCAATCAGGTTAGGAAAAGAGTTAATGGATATAGAAAGGTATGTTTTCAGTTGGAGGAAGAGAGATGCTTATTAAGTCTATTCTTCAAGCAATTCCAGCCTTTGCTATGAGTATTTTTCGCTTACTAGATGCTATCATCTCATCACTTCAGTCTACCATTGGAAAATTTTGGTGGGGAGGAGATAAACTCAGCAGGAAAATCCATTGGATGAGATGGGAAAGACTATTTATGCCAAGAGGTTCGGGTGGGTTGGGTTTTAGAGTGTTGAAGGCCTTCAACAAGCCATGCTAATGAAGCAAGCTTGGAGGCTACTCAATGAACCCAACTCACTTATGTCAAAGATTCTGAAGGGTAAATACTTTGCTGCAAATGGCTTCATGGATGTTCAATGCAAATAAGGAGATTCGTTCACTTGGAGAAGTATCCTTTGGGGACGAGAGGTTTTGGAGTTAGGGCTTCGTTGGAGAGTCGGCAATGGCACATCTATTAGGACTTTTGAAGATCTATAGCTGCATAAAGCCCCTTTCTTCAAACCAATCACTCCATTTAATCCCCAATATTCTCGAGTAGCTGATTTATTAACAGAGACTGGTGTTTGGAATGAAGATTGAATCACCAATGTTTTCCTTCTACTAGACCGCAACATCATCTTGGCTAATATTACTGGGTTTAAGAGGTGCTCAGACAAACTCATCTGGCATTTTGATCAGAGTGGTCAACACATTGTCAGAAGTGGTTACAAATGCATTATCTCGGAGTCAAAAGATGGAACGTTGGGTAGCAATAATAATAACTTTAAATGTCAGAACAAGATTTGGAGGATGCCTGTTCAGCCCAAATTCAGATTGTTTTGGTGGAAAGCTTTCAATGATTGTCTATCTACAGGATGCAATTTAATCAGGAAGGGAGTACCAGTCAGAGGAGTCTACCTGCACTGCGCGAAAATGGAAAATACTAGCCATACTTTGTTTGAATGTAATTATGCAAAACAAGTTTGGAAGCATGCCGGGATGTGGAATTTTATCAAACAATTCAACGCCTCATATGACATTAAAGATAAGATTTTTACTTTTTCTAATTTTTCTAAAACTGATGATTTATGTTTTATCCTTTGTGCAGCTAGGAGTATTTGGCTCGAGCGCAATAACCTTCTTTTTGGCAACAATGTGAAAGATCCAAATTTGGTTGCTGTCCTTGTGTCTTCTCTGTGTTAGTCTTCTTCCCCAGGGTGGAATGATTCCTCATACAGTATCCAAAGACCTAAGAGGAGTGAGTGGCAAACTCCTCCTATTGGCGGTTAAAACTTAATGTTGAGACCGTGCTTTTCAGTTGGAGCAGTAATCAGGGATGATAAAGGGGTTATCTTGGGAGTATTTGGTAGAAGCCTGAATGGAACGCCAAGAATTGAAGATGCCAAAGTAGATGCTATCCATTTTGGACTCCATTTTGCTAAAGATAACGGCTGGAATTATCTTTGCTTGGAATCTGATTGCCTTCGAGTGGTGAATACCTTCCAAATGGTCCTCTTTTGCGTGAAAACTTATCGATTATGTTGGAGCTCAGGTGTGATTCATGCAACCATATTCCTTGAGATTCGAACTCAGTTGCCCACCTAATTGCTTCTCGTGCCCTTTCGGGCTCTCTCAGTGATTCATAGATTGATTGCTTACCACGCTTCATAGGTCCGGTTATTAGCCAAGACAGTGTAAAGTCTTGATAATATTTTGCTTGCTTCTTTCAAAAAAAAAAAAAGGATCAACATATATTATCATATAAACCACAATAAGTTTCTGTTAATGAATTATTATCAAGTATTTTGTTTCACATGTGTTATTTTATTTTGCATTAGGCAAAAGAAAAAAATCATTTCTATTATATTTCTTAATATATTTATATATATTATCGGTTTAATCGGTTTATTATTACAAAATAAAATAAGATATTCTAAAATCTAAGATAGAACCGGTACGGAGAAACAACCAAACTGGAAGGAAAAGTTGATAATTAAATATTTTTACCCCATGATATGAAGATAGTTGATACTAATTGACACACGATATATGAATATGATACTGAATATTTCGACACCAGAGGATGATACCGATCCCCATGATGCAATCTCACAGCACCAAAACAAGGGCAATGAGCAGCTACTACCTAGTGAGAGGAAACGTGAATCACGAAACAATGCAAGAAGACTGAAAATGATGACAAGCACAGCGTTTAGAATTGAAAAACACCAGACAACACTTGCTTACATCGCTACTGATGTCTATGATTTTCATCTTGGGTTGCCACTTTGTTCTCTATTAATAATCTTTGTGTGCTTGAGGAAAATTGGGTAACACGAAAATCCCTTCTCCAATGAGCATCATGATTGATCTGAATTTCAGCATAGGACCAAACTCTTAAATATTATTTCAGTTGAAACAACAATTAACAAGACAATTGGGTAATTCCGCAATGCAAAAAAATAGAAAGAAAAGTTGGATAGAAAACTCGTGAATTGTATGTCATTATGAGAATCAAAACAACATATTTATAAGTACAAGTCTAAGGTTTTAGATGTACAATAGTCACTCACTAAATACAATAATTATTTACAACAACATTCATACATATTTCCAACAAATTTGTGTATTTTTGCAATTCTTTCTATATTGTGGTATTTTTCATGGTCCAACCCAGATTTAATCTATTTATCTAAAGCCCCATATATTTTTTCTCAAAAATTAATATAATAAGTTGCACGTCTTAAGATTTGTGAATTACAAGAGAAATCTAGTCCAGAGCAAACGACATAATACTGCATCAATTGAGTAAAATTTGTCTTTTTATTGCTGCATCAATTCCGCAACCGACCCGATTGAAAGCCCACATGTCCCCAATCCGAGTAGGGGTAACAGTATTTTTCCCTGCAGGCTGCAGGTTGGCAAGTCAAGACGTTCGGGTTGTTTGGCGGCAAATCGGGTCGGGAGAAGGCTTCAACCAACCTCATTTAAATTGAGCAAAATTAAAAAAAAAAAAACGAAAAACAACCCCAAAAAAATATTAAAATTTTTAGACGGGTCAAAACCTCAACCTGATCCGACTAGAATTTTGGCGGATCACACTGTATGACAGATCATAAAATATGTTTCTCAGGGCGAAACTGTTGATTTTAGAGTGAACTATTGGTATTTAGTTATTTACTCTCATACCACAATCTTTCTATCTCATTTTATCATCATCAGGCTTTCATTAAATTAAATTAGAATTTTCATTCGTACGTTGCACGAGATCTAAAAGTAATAATAATCGTAGTAATTTTAAGAAGATATGTTTATCTGACATGAAAAGTGATATATTTAGTTGTCAACTATATATTAGATACTTGTAGGCCTTCAAGTTTTCTACTTGCATATAAACAATTAATTCATATTTGTCAACTAACAAAAATCAGTTATTTATATTATATAAACTTGTAAATTAACTCATGTTTGGAAAATAACTATGGTATTTCTATCCAATCAGAAATCCACATATAAATTCAGAGGCCACAGTTTGTTATTTTCCCTTCAATTAGGCTCTAAAATCAACATGTGAGTTTCTAATTGGTCAATAATACTAAGTGTTTAATACTTCTTATTTTTCCTTTATATTTAATAACAGTTTCCTTCAAAAAGTTTGAGCTTGAATATTTTATTCCACAGCCATTGAATATTTTAACTAAGAATACACATACAAAAGTTAACTAGAACACGAATCGACCCCTTGAACTAAAAATATTATTAGAGACAAAATGACTGATAACTAATGGAAACTAAAGGTTAAATTTAAAGGTGGCATGTTCACTTGTGTGTTGTACAGGTAGAAAAACTTACTAAATTATATTAGTAGATAGTTAAACATAAATCTATAATATTTACACCTATGTAGAAAATATAAAAACACAAGTATACATTAATTTAATCAATAAACTCAATAGACTTAGTAATCGTAAAGTTCAAGATCATTTAAAAGAGAACATATATTCTTATATATAATCTTTCGTATATATATACAATAATGAAAAAATAGCCGTTACCCGCCTCATTTTAAAAAAAATCCTAATAAAATTAACAAATTCAAAAAAATGTAAAATGCAATAAAAATTCAAATAATATTAAATTCACCAATACACAAGGTAGAGATGGCGAATTAACGAATTATGATGGATTAGAGTTTGTTTTAGAATTGACATTTCTGTTTTGGTATTTTAATTTATTAGTAAAAGAAATTAATAAATAAAACAAATTGGCAAAATGACGATGGTTTAGTTGTTAAACTCAATTGTCACAAATTCAAGTCTTCTTTGAGTTCTTTTAAAAAAATTTTTGTTAAAAAGAAAATGAAGAGTTACTGTAAAATTTACCAAATAAAAAAAGTGAAAAAATTACGGCACAAAAAGTACCGAGACTTAAGTGAATTAATTAATATATAGATTATAAAATAATTATAATTGTTGTATGAATATATATCGTTTAAAAAGGAAATGTCGCTTTCAGAAGATAAACACGCGATAAAAATTTTATCCAAAAACTAGGTCAAATTAGTGTCACTTTTGCCATTAGCTAAATGCCAAGTAAAGTAACATGGTATGATATTTTATTCTCGCTCCATCTCAAAAAAATAGGTTCAGTTTTTATTTTTATTTGTCTCAAATTATAGTCCACATATATAAAAGAGGTTGAAAAATTAATTCTTTTTTTAAATAAACCCTTAGTCTAATTACTAATAAATTTAGAGTGTAAGAAATTGAATTAGTTTTGAATAAAAGCATACTAGAGAATTAAGTATAAATTTTGTATTTTTAACTATATTAATTTACATTTTTTAATCCGCTATAGTAGTAAATATGAGTCTATTTTTATAAAAAGGAGGGAGTAATAATAATTCTAATAAAATAATAAATAAATCAAGAATCCAAGTGACAAAGATGAAATGGTACTAAATATTTTATATGGATAACTCCCCTGTTGTTGTCCAAGTGAATGGGCGGATCCTAATCGAGTTTGTATTTTATCTCTTCCCAAAATCATTCATTCCCAAAATGGGTTTGATGACTTTTTCAAAAAAAAAAAAAAAAAAAAAATGGGTTTGATGATATATTATTGACGTTTACTTTTCGCAACGCTTTTTCATATTCATTCATGGCATCCATACCTGTCTCCGTCTTCCACTAAATATAGAAAAGGGCATAACTGATATAATTTTGGTTCCAAGAGTCACTTTTAGTCTAGTTGGCCCAATTGATTTTTTAAGACTTTTATTTATTTTTTTTAAATTATCTTTCATGTGGTCGAGGTCATGCCACTATCTCATTACATTACATTCAAAATTATCTTCCATCATATATGCATCCAAAGTTCTTTAGTACATAACATTGGTATCGTTATGGTGCTAGTAAATGAGACTGCAATGGACCACTCATATATAGATTGTTCAATAATCTCTTATTATATATGCGTCTGACCATCATATGTATGAGAGGAGATTATTTTTAGTGCTAGATACCAATTACTAAGAGTCGAGTGGCATGTGACTATAAAGTTTAAACTTTAAAGTCTTTTTTGGCTAACATGTGGCCAAAAAATTAAGATGCTGACTAGCTAAAACTGAATATTAACATTAACTCAGGATTAAGATGCTGACTCGATAAAACTCAAGATTAATTTATAATTTTGGTCCTGCCTTTATACGTTTATAAAACTTTACAAATTAGTCGTTTCTTTTTATTTCACAATAGAAATTAATTAACTAATCACATTTACACATTTTGTGAGACCATGTACTACACAATTTTTTCTCACTTTAATCGCTTTATTTTTATTTTAAAATTGAAATAAAACACGCGCGCGGCAAAATTTTTCACCGTAAGCTTGTTACGGTGATTGTCCTTAATTTCACCTAAAAAGAATATTTTTGCCTTCGTACACTTGTCTTGTATTCATTTTCCGTCCCATAAAGGTTGCAAAATCTCTTTTTTTTTTTTTTAAGTTTTGTATTCATTTGACATCCATCCTAAAATATAGGCAACTTTTTAAAAATGTAGTCATATTACTAATTAGTTTTTGTATATATTCTTGATTAATGTATTAATAAAGTGGAATAATTAAAAAAATATAAGGGTATAGTTGGAAAATTATCTTAAATTTGTTTTTTTGATACTATTAAATTAAATAAAATGTTCCTTTTTTTATTTTTATGAAATTTGAAGAACGTCAGGGAGAGGTATAAATTCGAACTCAGAATTTCATCTTAATAAGAGCTGTTCTTTAGTCTTTACCACTTGAATTATCACTATAGAACGAAAGTAGCATTATCTTATTCCAGCGGTCTTGTCATTTTCACTAATTATGGCGCAGCTGACGGATTAATTGAGGCTTAAGCTAAGGGAATGAAGCAAATGGCAAGTGGACAGATTTAAAAAATATATATAGATATATGAAATATTAAAAAAAAAAATCTTCGCTTGCATGTTGATTTGAGTTGCAATTTGCAAGTGTTCTACGGCTAGAAAGGTCACCTGAGTACATGAGGTCACTTTATTATCATATGGAGATAAACCATCAATATTTCATCAATTTTTCTAAAAAAACAACATGGGCTCTTTATTAAAAAAAAATCACTTGTGGATTGTGCTTTCAAAAAAAAACTAATCATTTCAAAAAAATCAATTAATTTTATAACCCTGAGCTCTTTATTAAGGAGTTTATAAAGAGCCAGTGTAACTACGTTGTTTTCTTAGAAAAAATAAATACTGCAAATGATAGGGAATAAACTTGCCCTTCGTTATTAGTGAAAAGTCAATTCCTTTGGCGGGTCTTACAACATTGGGATCCATGTGAATGAAAGCCTTCTTGCTTTCTTAACATTATATCTTTCAAGTAAATTGTCAAAGTGAAAAAGCAATCAATTTTTTATAAAAATAGATTGGGCTCTGATTACGGAGCTAGATCACCAATCATAGCACGCCACTTCACTTGTGTTAGGTGAGGTGGCATGTTGTGATTGGTGATCTGGCTCCGTAATCAGAGCCTGAACTATTTCTATACAAAAACCGGAAAAAGCAAACATTTCGATAATATATTTTTGGAAGTAATATATTATTCAAATTCTCGTTACTACAAATTATTATGGTACCCTCATCATACACACCTTGTCGAGGAGCCAATTTCGAAACAGAGTATTACTTGTATGATTATGGAATTAAGCAATGTGATGTAATTAAAAAGAATAATACTAAAAAGTACTTGTAGTAGAAATAAAGAAAATTGTACGTAATCGTTAAAGACGATAACATAAAAGAAATTACAAGCTAATCGCTATATTTAGGAAAAATGGGGCGATAGGCAAACTTAGGCGGTACCAAACTAAGCGGTTGATGATCAATGGGAACTCATCCTACTATAATTCAAATCTATCCAACTTTTCATTCTTCACATTATCACCCGAGATACAAAAGGGGCTCTACTTTTCTCTCAACATAGTGGAAAAAGCCACTTTAGATGATACAATCCAAATTAACTTGATTCAAAGTCATATTTGAATCATTGGCATCGTCTGTGGGAATCGGAACTGATTCTCTTGAATTTCCACAAAAATTCTATTCTAAGTTTACTGAAAATCAGTGTAGAAAAGCAAGGGTAGTTCATTTGAACTTCTTCAAAATTCTCATACAGCTGATCATAATCAGAAAACGAAGCTAATTCTTTGGAGTTTCCTCACAATTTCCACTCGCGAAAGTAAAAATTGATGCCAGATTCAAGTAATGCCTCGCAAATCGAAAATTTTAAAGGTGGAAAAGCTAAAAAATGTCCTCCGGGAAGATGAAGAAGCCACTGGAGACAGCCATCCTCTACTAGCGCTCCCTGCTGTTTCGCATTCGACTGCTACACAAGAGACAGATTTGCGGGAAATTTTTGATCAGATGCAACGATAGTTGAGGGCAGTGTTGGCTATGTTCTCACAATGACCACTAGTAATTCCTGAAACAACTTCCCCGCTTCCACCCGTAAATATTTCTTCGAAGGCGAGGCAATCAGACATCCTGTCAAAAGAAACATTATTGCAAAAGATAGAAGAGGTCCTGATGAAACGCAAGGCACAATCCCGGCCTATAGTAATGAAAGAGGACCCTTTCTTTGAAATAATTCACAGCGTTAAATTACCAGAAAAAATTCGGGAACCTACTGAGGAATACAATGGGATTACTGATCCCATTGATCATCTAAGAACTTACCAGGATCGCGTGAATCTGCACGGTTGGGCAGACGCTATCGCCTGCTGTGCATTCTCCTTAACCCTGAAGAAGGATGCCAGAGAATGGTTTGACACATTACCGCCCAAATCAATTGCTGATTTTGCTGAGCTTGCAAATCTCTTCGCCGTTTGTTTTTCCAATAGTGCACGGAAAAAAGGACTGCGCTGGCCCTTAAGTAGGTAGTATAGGAGAACGGGAATCATTGACAGAGTATATTTTGCGATTCAATTGTGCAACTCTGGGAATCAAAGACCTACAGATGTCTAATGCTGTTTCAGCACTATTAACGGGGTTGCAAAATCACGGATTTCATGTCACTATCTCCAAAAAACCCCCCAGCAACCATGGCAGAGCTGTTTAGACAAGCTGATGCTCATATTGATCAGGAAAAGGCTCTATCTGTATCTTCACGATTTGATGCTTATCAGTTATTTAAAGGAAAACGCAAAGTGGAAGAGGTTTTCTATGAAAGAGAGCACGTTTTCCAGCTGTCTAGAACAAATACCTCATATAGACCAGGGCATCATCGAGTTCGAGGACCTTCCTACACCACTCCAGTGCACCGTTTAAACCAGAAAAGAAGCTTGCATCCCTAAGGGCTCATGGTGGAAGCTATAGACACATTAGGAGTAAATAGTGTTCAAAGGATGGATAGAATTAAGAAATACTGGGCTATCACACAGCGCATACCTCGATACAATATAGTGGCCGCAAAAATTGATGTCTAAACCGGAAAGACGCAATAAGGTGAAGTTTGTCAGTTTCACAAAGAGCATGGACATATTATTGAAGATTATTACCAGTTGAGGCGTGAAATGGATAGGTTGATTTCCGCAGGAATGCTACCTAAAACAACAGAATGAAATGACGCACAGGTAAAGGTTGAACAGAAAATAAGGGCATGAGTAATTCATGTTATCGCTAGAGGCAATGCCGTGGGAGGAGACTCATCTAATAGTCAGAAAGCTTATTCGCGATCGGTACAAGTCAACAACATTTCCACTTCTTCTCAATTCACACAACCTATTGTCTTTGATGATAAGGACTTGGAAGGCATAGCATTGTCGCACAATGACGCATTGGTCATCATTGGAGATACTGCAGATTTTGATGTGAAAAGGGTTCTGCTGGATACGAGAAGCGCATCGAATGTTTTAGGATGGGAAGCACTCAAGGGCTTCAAAAACAAGAACGCCTCTTGAAATCAATTTCCATACTACTGCAGGGGGTTTGGAGGATCCATAGTCGAACCGGAGGGTACAGTAGAATTAAGCGTGGTGTTAGGGAAAAGGCCCTTCAGTAGTAACGATAAACACATAGTTTGTTGTGGTGAAGACTCCTATGGCCTACAACGCCATTTATGGTCGCCCTCTATTTAACATGGTAGGAGCGATTGTCTCCACTCAATACCAAGTGATGGAATTTCTAACCAGTCAAGGAATAGGCTATACAGACAGCGTAAAAGGCAAGTCCATTTATGCAATCAATGTAGGAGAAGAGAAGGTGGAAGATCACTTTTAAGTAATGGAGGAAATTGAGGAAGTAGAAGTGACAGTAGAGAAGATCTTCAAAATTGAGAAAATGCTATCTGAAGACGAAACGGTACAACCTATCGCATTTCTTAAAAACAATTTAGACGTTTTTACATGGTCTACTAGTGATCTAGAAGGGTTGGATAGGAAAGTTGCACAACATTCGCTTAAAATAGATCCATCGCAGAAACCAGTAAAGCAGAAACCAGTGAAACAAAAAAAAGCATTTCACACCAGATAGACAGTAAGTAATAAAAGACGAAGTAGCTATATTATTGAAAGCAGAATTCATCCGAGGGGTCATCTATCCTAAGTGCGTAGCTAATGTGGTGTTGGCTAAAAAGGCAAATGGAAAATGGTAGATGTGTGTGGATTTCATGGACCTCAATAAAATATGCCATAAAGATTCATATCCTTTACCCAGAACAGATGCGCTATTTGATTCAAAGGCTGGTAAGAAACGATTCAGCTTTTTGGATGCATTCTCTGTTTATCATCAGAGTAAATTGGCAGAGCCAGACAAACAGAAAACAACATTTATAATGAATATGGTGGACCTTTTGTTATACTACCATGCCGTTTGGACTAAAAAACGTTCAGGCTACATATCAACGGATGATTAACAGGGTATTCAATGATTTAATTGGAACGAAGATGCAAGCATATGTTGATGACATGATCACTCATAGAGACCGGGAATCTACCCTCTGGATGATCTGCCGTAGATATCTGAAACGGCTAGAGCACATAAGATCAAGTTTAACCCAGAAAAATGTACTTTTGGCACTTATGGGGCAAAATTCTTGGATATATGATAAGTCAAAGAGGAATTGAAGCCAATCTAGACAAAATCAAGGTTATAATGAAATTAGGAGTCCCTAAGAGTTTAAATGATATACAAAGGTTGACGGGACGACTACCCATATTAAATCACTACTTGTCACAGATGGCGGATAAATGCTACCCATTGTTTAGATTACTCCAAAAAACAGACTCTTTTAACTAGTCAGACGAATGCAAAAAAGGGCTGGAACAGTTGAAACGAATTCTTCAAAAATCTCCTCCCCTGACAAGACCGCAGCCTGGGGATTCTTTGAAGTTATATTTAGCACTATCCAGTGTTGCCACATGTTAGGTGTTGACGCGCTTTGAGGGTACCGTGGAAAAGCCAGTATATTATATTAGTCACATCTTCAAAGATGTGGAATGAAGATACACCGTCATGGAACAGGTTGTACTTGGTACTGTCATCACGGCACGCAAGTTAAGGCCTTATTTTCAAGTGCATTCCATCGAAGTACGAACAAATTTTCCTTTGCAATATATGTTGAACCGACCTCAAATTTCTGGACGAATGATAAAATGGGTTGTGGAATTAGAAGAATACGATATAGAATATAAGGCCAAAGAAGCGATCGAAGCGCAAGCTTTAGCAGACTTCGTTGTTGAGTTAACACTGCGAAACAATATAGAGAAGGAATGTTTGTGGAAAATGCACGTAGATGGATCTTCAGGGAAGGGTGGGTCAGGAATTAGGGTTATCTTAGAAGAGCCGAAGGAAACAGACATGAGTATGCGGCGAGAATTGATTATCCCGCTACAAATAATAAAGCAGAACATGAGGCATTGATATATGGATTGCATCTGGCATTGGCTAGAGGAATCAAAGCTCTACAAGTTTCCAGTGATTCGCAACTAGTTGTACATCAGCTGCAGAATGATTATAAGATTCGAGAAGAATAAATGATGGAATATAAAATTCAACAAATTCCAGGAGAGGAAAATGGTTAGGCTGATCTTCTATCAAAAGAGTCTTAGGCCTCAAAAAGCGAAAATGAAAACCAGCTATTACCGTGATTAATGAATCGTCTATCGTAGGAATGATTGAAGTAGTAGAGCAACCGGTAGAAGAAGACCCATGGATCAAATAGATTTAAGAGTACTTGTTAGAGGGAAAATTACCAGAGGATGCAGTAGAGGCGAAACGATTAAAAATGCAAGACACAGGATTTGCGATTATTAATGATGACTTGTATAAAAGAGGAATCACGATGCCCTATCTGAAATGTGTGTCCAAGGGTGTAGGAACCAACATACCACAGGAGATTCATGCTGGTGTTTGTGGAAATCATCTAGGAGGCAACGCTTTAGCATCAAAAGCTTTGCGACAAGGATATTTTTGGATGGGAATGAAAGAACAAGCCAAAGATATAGTAAAACAATGTGACGAATACCAAAGAAACATGAACTTATCCGAATACCTGGGTCTGCACAAATACCTATTATGGGTATTTACCCTTTTTATCAGTGGGGAATAGATATACTGGGACCATTACTGGAAGCGTCCAGGCACAGAAAGTTTTTAATTATTGCAATAGATTACTTCACCAAGTGGGTGGAAGTGAAGCCTTTGGCAACAATCACTGTACAGAAGGTGCAAAGTTTTGCATAGAAAAATATCATATGCTGATTTGGGATTCTAAGAATAATTACTTGTGATAACGGAAGGCAATTTGATTCTAGAGCCTTTCAATCGTTGTGTGATAGCTATAACATTGAATTGAGAAAAACTTCAGTGGTACATTCGTGAGCCAACCGCTATGTTGAACTGACCAATCGTATCATGGGCTGAAGAAATTCCCAATGTATTGTGGACATACCATACATTGCCTAAGAAGGTTACAAGAGAAACTCCTTTCAGAATATGTTTTGGATTAGAGGCAGTTACACTTATTGAGATCATTGAAAAGGGTCCACGAATACTATTCGCTGTCATGCAGGAAGAAGCATATATAGCTGAGTTAGATTTATTAGAAGAGGATCGTTTGAAGGCTTTTAAGAAGATGAGGAAAGATAAGACACGTGCCGCTACGAGATTAAACTAAAGAGTTAAGGAAAGGTGTTTCCATTCTGGAGATTTAGTTCTTAGAAATACGGCAGTAGGAGGGCATCACACTGGAAAATTGGATGAAAATTCGGATAGTCCATATGAAGTGATCCGTAAAGTAAGGAAAGGATTGTACAGTTTAAGAATGAAAGAAGACAAAGCGTTACCCCGACCTTGGAATGTGGAAAATTTAAAGATTTATTATGCAGAAAGTAATCCTGATAATTCATGAATTGTTACATTTCATATATTTTATGTAATCACACGAAATTTACATGTTCAACTAACTTGTCTGAGATTCCTAAAATGGTAGAATTTATCGTGGGTGAAAAGAAAATTCACAAAAAAATAGAGGAACAGTGTGATATGGGATTAGTGGTACTACTTTATTTAAGTTGCTGATACTTTTATATGTTTATCGTTTTCCCAAAAATATTTCTAATTGCCACCGTAGAACGAAAAGAAAGAATAAAGGACTTACGCTCATATATAGAAGAGCGTAGGGATGGCGATGACTAAATAAGCAAATGACCGAGAAGTGGAAAGAGGGAAGAAAAAGATAAAAATCGAAAACGAAAAAGAAAAAAAATTTTGCTGTACTTTGTTTTTGTTAATCTCGTACAACTGTTACTGATATCTTGTTTCTGTTAATTCCGTATCTCTATTCTGTTTTTCTTGTAATTGATATAGTTGTTATGTTCAATTTTATATATATTCCATTTCTAAGTGTTTCACACTGTTTTGAAAATCTTCTTGAGCATTTGAAAATTTTCTCCTTAGAATATCTTTGTTTAATGAATACTATAAAAATAAGACGTTCGCCTAGAACGCAATTAAAGACGTTAACCCATTCGATTTCAATACGTTCGCCCATAATGCGGCTATAAGATGTTCACCCAGAATGCAATTAAAGACGTTCATCCAGAACGCAATTATAAGAGGTTCACCAAAGAACGCAATTAAAGACCTTCCTACATAACGCGATTATAAGATGTCCGAGGGCGCAACCGAAGCACTTGCTTAAAGCATGATTATAAGACATTCTACTTAAGAGTCTATTGTGAGGGATTAATACATCAAGTAAGTGATTCCTATTCTGGGTAATCGCCTTAAGTGGTGATGGTTTGATAGCTAAGAAATATGCCCCAAGCTTGAGAACGGAGGTATGAGTGGGAGTATTACGACACAGTGTTTTGTTTGTCAAAGTAAATAAAGAGGGATGCTGTTCAGATTAAAGGTAGCCAAAGCGACTATGAATAGTAAGGCAAAATCAATAAAGGTAAAGTACGATAGCCAAGATGGCTATTCATAGTCATGGTAAAATGCTCAGTAAAAGTAAAAAATATATGCCAATTACAAAAAGCTTGGTGCAGACGAAAAGCCTGAATAGAATCTTCCATGACTTCAGGAGCTTCATCTTCTTCTTCATCGCTTGAAAAGACGTCGTCTCCAGGGAAATAAGGAATCTTATCAGCATAGGAATTGTCCCCTTGCTCCTTTAACCATTCTTTCGCTGTCCTCATTCCGCTCCTATACCCTATAGCTATACAAGTATCCTTTATACTCTTAACTTCAGCGGAACGTCTAAAATCATAAACAGCCTTCAGTGGAAGAGCTTGTTGCCAGTTAGCTATCACTTGCCTTTTCCTCATAAGAATACCTTATTGGTTAGAGATCTCTTGAATCTTTGTCGCCAGGGTTTTATCCTTATCTGCGATCATGGTATCTTTCATTACTAGAAATTCCTCGTTACTCTGGAAAGCAGGTTCCTTCTCATCGCTAACTTGGTGGCTTCGCTTAACGATTGGCGAAGGGATTCTTGGATAGCTATGGCAGATTCTTGCTCAGTTTTAGCTTTCTCATATTTAGCTGTCATCTCTGCTAGTGCAGCCTTCATACCAGTAAGATGCACTACCTGAGTCTTGAGAGTATCAGTTTGTTCACGATAAGATTGACGAATTTCTGCTTTTCCGCGAGGAAATTCTCATTTCGCTCTACCTGCAGTTTGCAATGATCCTCACATCGTCCTTTGCTCTTCCGAATGGCAGATAAGACCTATAGTCAATAAAGTCGTTGAAATAACAATAGCTAAAGAAGTTTAATTAAGAAAGCGGGTGCTATAAAATACGGTAAACAAAACATATGAAAAAACATACAAAACGAAGGCTAAAGGACATGTTTTCTCCAGCTCCATATTGCCTTGGACATCCATAAACTTATTGAGCTCTGGATCACTTGGAATCACATTAATAGCGATGAAATCAGCAGTAAGATGGGCCAGAAGGACGTGGAAAGAAGTATTGAAAAGAATGTCCAAGTTAATAGGAAGGGGAGGATTAGAAGAGGTAACAGATTTGCCTTTTTGCCTAAGAGGACTTCATCTGATTCTGGGACATCCAGATTAACAACAGGAACTAGAATGGAAGCGGTTGTTGGAATGGAAGGAGCAGTCGTAGATCCAGCCAAAGTAACTAAGGAATGAGGCAAATCGCTAGCCAATGGAGGAACTAGCAATGGACAAGTAAAAGTGGTCATCATTTCCATTATAGACATAAGTATAAAAAATGCAGGATATTACGAATATCTTCTAAAGAATGAGAAGTGGGAAAAAGAGTACCTTGGGGTACTTGATTAGTAATGGAAGGTGGAGAATTATGAATGTGAGGTGGAAAAAAAGAGACCGGAGTTTGTTGATCATTAAAGGAGCTGCATTCAGGCGGTAGAGATCGGTCGCTTATGGAGCAATTTCGAGAAAATGGTTGGTGATCATGGGAAGGACAATTCTTAGAAACCGTCCTTTCACGAGAAGAAGTCGCAGGGGATTCATGGTTGTCCTTAGTAGACGTATGGGTCGAAGATTGGGCGATTGAAGATTGAGCAGCTGAAGCCTCTCAACGATACCTCTTCTTGGAACATTTCTCTCTCCTTTGAGTTGCTATTTGGGTGATATAGGCATCATTGAACCCTTTTTGATTCATAAATGCAAGCAAATTTATAGATAAACACAAAGTATTAGCAATACGGAAACGTGATAGTTCTAGACAATTATGATGTAAAAAAATGAGAGATCTTACAAGAGGCCATCCGAGACCTACTGCCATGATATTCCTATCGTGTAAGAGCTCACCGGCTTTTTCCATGCAAGATATAGCTGCTAAAGCTTTTATGGAAGCCTTATCGGATTCGGATAATGCAAGAAGGGCGTTAAAAGATTGGAAATGAGGTGATCGCCAAGTTTTAATGAAATCAAAGTTTTGACCTTCAGGAATTCTTACAAAGAAGAAACTTCTAATCCACCCACTAATTGATTTGGGATTACTAAGCAAATTTATTCTGGCACCCTTGAGCTGCCTATTAGCAAAAATGACATAACTATAGTTATTCTTAGCTTTCCTTAAGTACGAAATAATATCGAAAGACAGTAACAGATGGAGCGATATTGTTTCTCAAACAAGTTGTGAGATACATATGGATATATCGTCCGGCATTTGGATATATTTGACAGGGAGCAAGTTGAGCGACAAACAGCAAATCTGAGATGAATGGGAAACCTTAGACTCATTTTAATACAATCTGGATAAATCGCGAACTCACGATCGCTAGCTGACATAATCATTTCTTCTTTCTCAGGAATGCGATAGGTAAAAAGAGAAGGAGGGTCAGATGAGGAAAGACAATATTCAGCTGGAGGGGGACGAAAGGAGGAAAGATAGTACCTGGACATAAGTTTATCTAAGTTGAATTTTTCAGAATCATGGAAGAGGCTTGTATCTGCAGGAAAATCCCTAATAGGCCTATCTTCAATCGGAGGTGTGAAAGAAGAAGCTTCCGCGAGAGGTGCAGACGAGGAGGTTTCAAGGTTTTTCTGTCTCTTGCAAGACCGATTACCAGGTGGTTTTTTTACAGCTCTTTTGTTTGTCATATTGATTGAGCAGATAAGGGATAAAAGAGATCACCAAAATTTTTGATTTCTAAAGGGGAAAGGCGAAGAAGATGAATAGGCAAAAGAAAAACCCCAGAAAAACCCTGAAAGAACAAAAGAAAAACAAAATTCATAGCCCAGAAATTATGCGCAAAATCAAAGACAATAATGTTTAAAATAACTCTTGGTAATCTACATCGAAGTCATATACAATAAAGAATTCAATCTCCCGCAGAATCAGTATGCAAGTTCAAAGAATTAGGGTTTTACCTGAAGGATTTAAAGAAGCAAAACCCAAATCAACTAGTGTTAGTGATTCATCTTCGAAGTTGGAAGACAAAAGGTAAGCTAAGAATGCTGATCTCCAGAGAAAAGATCAAATATAGCTAAGACTCTATTAAACATAACTCTTTTTTAAGTAATTTAATATAGGTAAACAACCTCAATTTTTTTCACTAAATAACTTATGCGAGATTCTTTTCTATATCCAAAGTCATATTTTTGATTTTTTTCAAAAGAAACAAAATTTCAACGTTTTTAACGATAAAAATTTTAAAAATAATAAAATCAAATGTTCTTTTTCTACATTATTTTAGGTAAAAATTATTTTATTTCAATTATTTAATTAAAATTGGTTTGTTGACCTTGAACTGTTAGTTTTTTGTCTGATTTTCTGAACATTTGTGAATATTAAAATCAATTTCGAAAATAATCTAACGGTGTGAATACGATTCACCAGTTTACAGTAAACTTTTTTTTCAAAAATGATCCATTAAAATTTTGAACTTCTTAGAAACTCAAGACTCATAAGTTAAGACCCTATTATGAACCTTTTTCCAGGTAGCTTAATATAGGTGTACATTCTCAATTCTTTTCACTAAATAATCAATATGGGATTCCCTACCCAAGGTCATTTTTTCGATGGCTCTTAAAAAGGGGAATAAAATTTTAATTTTATTTTAGATAAAATTTAATTTTAGTTTTTAATTATTTAATTAAAATCAGTCCGATGACCTTGAACTGTTAGCTTTTCTGATTCGATGACATGTTCGATTTTTTAAACCTTGGCAAATATTGAATCCAATCCAGAAGTTATCTGACAATGTGAGACAAATTGAAGCCAAAAAAATTAAGAAAATCGATCAAAAATTAAATTGCTCAAGATAAGGAATGGAAAGTTTAAATGTAAAGTGAGAAAGATTTGAGAAAGTTCTTAGATATTAGCAGTTCTATTAGAGGAAAAAAAGAGAATGTAAATAAAAAAAGAGATATATTTTTATATAAAATGAAATTTGATTTGGTGATTAGAATTAAAAATTGAAAAAATCATGTTGATAATATAAAAAAGGAAATTAAAAAAATAAAAGATAGAAAAGGAATCTATAAATTGGCAATAAATTAAAAAGGTAAATAAAACTAAAAAACAAAATAGAAATTGATTGACAATATTAGTAGATTAAATCAACAGCCAAGATGAGATATCCTGATTTAGCAAGTGTTTTCGGACAGAAAAAAGTGAAATGGAAACTATCCTACTTTTAAGTATATATAGATATAGATTACTTGAGTTGGAATCTCTTATATTTTATGGCGAACTTTAATTATAGAGATGACAAATTTAAATTTAATAATATTGTACTCTTGTGGTCGAACGTCAGTTTTCGAATGTATTGAATAGTGGTAATAATTTTTTCTCATTATTGCATATATACGAGATATTAATGTAAGAATATAGATTGACTTATGAACGATCTTGAAATTCATGATTATTAAGTCCATTAATCTTATTGATTCAATTAATATATAATTGTGTTTTATATTTTTATAGAAGTGCAAATATTGTATATTTATTATGTAATTATCTAGTGAGTAATAATCATAACACATTTTATTTGTCTCATTTGGTTAATAAATTACCTTACAAGAGTAGACTAACTATTGAATATGTGAATGTTTCTATATATTTATGATGATCATCATCTATTAATCACTTCATATAAAAGTAACTATCTACCTTGTAAATAAATAGTGCACATTTTATGGTGTCTAATGGATAATATAACAACCTCTCATTAGGTGTGTTGGGCCCATTCTCCCTAATGTATCTAATGGGAGGTTGCTAGATTGAATATTGAACATCAAATATAGTGTCTAATGTGTTGAGTTTGTTGTAAAAAATAATCTAACAATCAAGAAGGAAAGAAGAAGAACCCTTGCAGGAAAAGAAATCCAAATCATAGAAGGAATTGTCTTGTCCTTTAAGTCAACAAAGCCTATAAATAGAGGTATTTCTCTTTTCTTTCATACACAAGTGGTACAAGTGAGTTGAGAAAAAAATTAGTGAGTCTAATATCTTGAGAGTTTTCTTGTAACTCATTGTGATTTATTCAAATGGCAGAAAATTAGGTGTGGTAAAACTCAAGGTGATTTTTCTGGTGTCACTTAGGTCGGGTGAGAGTATTGTGAAGAAAAATAGTAGTCTAGCGTCTTGAGATTTTTTTAATTCTTTGTGGATTGAGCAAAGAGTAGAAATCGGTAGAAACGGTAAAACTTGTTATATTTTTCTTGTAATACTTGGGAGATTAGTTTAGCGAGTGCAAATTTTATATGGTTGTGACGACTTTAATCATATAGTGGAAAGTTTTGATAGTATGTTAAATTTCTTTGAACAATGGTTCTGTGGGCATAACTGGGGAATTTGCATTAATTCCCAACAATAGTATCAGAGTGTCAAGTTTTGTTCAAGGTAGAGCAGAGGAAAAATATGACGTATGAAGTAGTGAGAATCACATTTGACTCGTGGCTAGAGCAAGTCTAGAATTTCTTGATTTTGGTTCGATGATTAAAAGCTTTTAAGGGAAAATCGTCCCCGTGTTCTAACAAAGTTGCTAGAGCTAATATGAGCGATAGTGATTGGAAAGATTTATATTTGAAGACTGAAAATAGGATGTCTCCATCTAGTCAGGAATGTTCTTATAAATATTAATAGAATATTTGTTGTGAAGGAACTTTGGCGTCAATATGAAGAGGTGCATCCAGCAAAAGGTTCTTCAAATTTGTTGTATCTGGAAAATAGTTTAGTTCTTTGTGAATTAGTGTAGGTACAAAAATTCTCAATGGGATTGTCTGAAAACCGGTGGGTGTTGCAACTTGTTGGTGTTGTAGATTAGCTGACTACGTGAGAAAACATTGCCCAGGTGGAGCATGTTCGGCTATTGTTTAGATTTTGACAATCCGATCTCTTGGTGTGAGGGCGGTGGAGATGTACTCTGAAGTATGTGGGTACATTCTCATAGTGTGTCGTTAGGTGCCATGGTAAAGGATGTGTGTCACTTCTAGCGGTTGTGTATTTACACGCAGACATTGATTGGCGGTTATGCATGGTGTGCGTCTGTAATAATGTCGATGGCTGTCCGGAAAGCCAACAAGAGAGTTACGCCGTAAATATCAGCAAGTTTATTTCGACATTGAATCGATGAAATGCTTGGAATCTGTTGTTAATTCTAAGTGGTTATATATACTCATGTGGTGGAGTATAAGACTGTCAAAGTGTATCAAAAGCTTGCCTGGTAATTTCTTAAGTATTGTGTACAATACTGGTAAAGAGAAGATGAAGATTTTGGCTTATTTTGGCAAGGTGTAGATTATTTGGTTTGTTACCAAAAATAATCTAACAACTAAGAAGGAAAGAAGAAGAATCCTTTGAGGAAAATGAATCAAATTATAGAAAGAATTGTCTTGTCTTCTACGTCAACGAAATTTATAAATAGAGATGTTTTTGTCTTCTTTCATACACAAGTAGTACATGTGAGCTGAGGAAAAAATTGGTGAATATAACATATTGAGAGTTTTCTTGTAACTCTTTGTGATTTATTTAAAAAGTAGAAAATTAAGTGTGGTAAAACTTAAAGTGATTTTTCTGGTATCACTTGAGTCGGGCCAGAAAGTCTTGTGAAGAAAAATAATAGTCTAGCGTCTTGAGATTTCTTTAATTCTTTGCGAGTTGGGCAAAAAGTAGAAATCGGTAGAAGCGGTAAAGCTTGTTATATTTTTCTTGTAATAATTGAGGAATTAGTTTGGCGAATGAAAATTCTATATTATTGTAGCGACTTTAAATATATAGTAAAAAATTTTAATAGTCCGTCAAAATTTGTCTTTATCTTTTATTTTTCTCGTCTTAATTATATTTCTTAAATAATAATTCTACCGGTGTAATTAGAGAATTTGTACTAATTCTCAACATAATGAACTCTATAGAAGAGCTAAAATATATAGAGCTACTGGAAGGAATAGAATATTCAAAGCTGTATTATTATGGTCCCCATCAAACACGTGTCTTTGAAGAGCCATTCCACCAACACAAGCAGACTATTACTTTAAAGACAGCGGCCGGCGATTCCAAAATCCAAACCAGGGTGCCCAAGCCACCCTACCTCACAAGTTTTCCGCGTCCCAATATTTTTGCTCTTTTTCCATGAAAATGTCCATTATTTTAGAGCTGCTTAAAATTCTTTTTTCGCTTGACAAGTTTCCTTGTTTTGAATATATATAATAAAATAATAAAAAACAACAACAATAATACCTTTTGATTTCCATTTCTTGTAGAATTGGAATTGTGTTTTGGACCTTTAAGAGTTGATTAAAAACTTTTACGTTACCTCCCTTCAAAAAAAATATAATAATAATTCACCAAATAATGTCTGCTGTTAAAATTAGGAATTTCATTTTGAAAGTTTAACATGTCAATAGAGTAAACCAAGTAATTATATATATATATATTAGTTATTTCTTTTTAGTACTTCTATAAAATTAGATAAGGCTCAAAGGAGTCTTACCCTGATGTGGCATGTGAATCTAATAAAAACAGACCTAGTAAGGTTTCTTTATAAGGAGTCTTATCTATCTTCTTAGAAAATTTCACTTTTTTATTACTCTTTTGATGTGGGATTTCTATTTATATATTTTAATATGTCCCACAAGGTGATGGCTTATTATAAAACATAAATCATAAAGGTGAGGACGGCAATGCTCGTGAAAGAAGAACATGTAAATAGTTGAGAAAATCCCAAGGGCGTACGGGACCGTCAAGATATTTGTAGCTCTGCTTAACATATTAAAACTTGAGATTCTATTTTAAAAAATTAACCATTTGAGAGGGTCATCCGAACATTGTATATATCGATCATTTTTAATTACTTTTTCAACGTGGAATTTCTATCCCTTAATATGATGTTGCCCCATCCCGCCCCCACGATATGAATCCGGACAATTTTTTTTTTTTAAAGCAAAATAAGATTCATTTCATAAGTCTCGGCGAATTGCCAAACTAATGTACAATAGGATACATTCTGTCCAGTCACTACACAACAGAAAAGATAAAACAAAACAAACGACCTTGTGGGTGACCAAATTACCCTCATGTAGGGTAAAGGCGCACGAGCTACAGTCGAATTTGTTGAACCACTGCAAAGGTCTCTTCGCATATTTCAAGCCAATCAAGGGAGCCATTCTTTCAATCTTGTGGACACGGGTTAAGCCAGCCAGATTTGTTCCGAATAATTTTAAAATATGCTATAAAGCGAATTATAATTGAATTGCCAAAATCAACCCATCATTGTTCCGTTGAAAAACATATATACTAATTTATTAAATTGATGGTATAATAACTTTACCAAGTTTGACACAAATTCTGTTTAGCTTATATATTATATTTCGAAGCAGATTCCACGTTTTATTATTTGACAGCAATATAAGGGTCCCAAATTTCCCTCAAAATTTAATTCTTGCAACGACTTTTTTAGTGGTACAAGCTTCAAATTTATTGTCTAGGGCTAGGGCAATTAAAGTCACCATCAAATATGACTAATGGGTTTTGTTCAAATGGTAAAAATACCCCTTAACCGGTTGATCAAGTCTGAATCACCGTTCTCCACAACATTCCCGACCTTATGCTCAAAAGGTCACCGTCAGATATTGCTATCTAGGAGTTGGCAGGCGGTTGGGTTATTTAGTTTTCTAGCAAAACCACTGTCGAACTGCCCATGGTTGGTGGGGAATTTTTCCTACCGAACCGAACAGGTACGTTGGCTAGCCATCGAATCGGACCAAACCGGTTCGATTGGTTTGGTTTTAAACCGATTTTCTCTTCTTTTTTCCAAAGCTCCTGTTTTTGTCATGGAACTAAATAGACCAACAATCCTTTAGAGGGCTAGGCTTACAAAACAAATAACGAAAATACAAGAAACATGACAAAAATATAGAAAAAGACAGTTTTGACTATTTAAATGACCTCAAACACTCAAAATCCGTCATGCATCATAGCAAAGCTTTGAGTCTTGTCCGTCTCATTGCGAGCTTTTTGGAATGGTATTATGGGCGAAAATCGGACACGTTATGCAAAAATTAAGCCTGTTTGAAGTTTAAAATTTTATTTTTTTTCCATTTTTTAACCCAAAAAAAGTTAAAAGACTAGTATACACGGTCGGTTTTTCATCCCCAATCTAGTTTTGTCATGCTCGGCTAGATTTTCCTATCGGCCCTACGCTTGGTTTTGTCATGCTCAGTTCGGGTTCGTGGTTTTGTCGGTTTTACACTAAAAACTGGTCGGCAAACTGAACCGGCTTTTCCTAGACAAAAAATCGATCAAACCGACCGACCAACACTGGAAAACTAACGGTTCCAGTTTGGTTTGGTCACGTAATGGCAGTCAAGTTGGTTTTTCAGTGAAAAATGCTCACTCCTATTGCTATCCCCATATGGTTTATATTTCTTTTTGTCAAAAAAGAAATCTTAAAAAATAATTTTTCTCGAAAAATAATAATTCTTCAAATAATTACATGCTTAAAAAAAATCAAATAATTATTTTGACAAATAATTTTTTATAAGTTAGTCCAAGGGTTGTTAGCCTTTGTCAAATTTATATGTCAAATATGTTGGTAAGCAGGGTTATTTAAGGTTTTTTTTTTTTTTTTTTTTTTTATACAAAGGGGAGATAGATGAAGGGTATGTATGGTTCAAACATGGGCCTCCTATCCGGGGTAAATTGTTGCAAAGGTCCCTAATTTTTTACAGATATTTGTACTTTCATCTCTAACTTTTAAGTTTAGCCCAATTTTCAAAAAATTGACACCGTTTATCCAAATAGATATATTTAATCATTAAAATAGAATAGTAGGGTCCATTTGACAACCATTTAAATGGGAATATTATTTTAATTGAATTTAAATTCAAAAGTCACGTCAGGTAAGAGTACAAAAAAGTTATACATACACATGAAAATGATCCATTTGCATGATGAGAAAATTTGAAATTAAGTTTTAAATAACTGTTTTGTTATTTTACACACATGTAATTCTTCCATATTTTTACCTGACGAGATTTCAAATAAATTTCAACTATAATAAGATTCTGTTTACATTGTTGCCAAATGAACTCGGGCATCTTATTGATTAAATATATGGATTTAGATGAGTCACGACAATTTTTCAAAATTTGAGGCCTATTGGTACATAGAGGTTGGAGACGATAGTATAGATAGATGCAAAAGGACCTTTGCTCCAACTTACCCAAATTTCAATATAAAACATTACTATTTTATTAAGATGATAAGAAGAATAAACAAAGTATACAGATGAAACAGATGGAGTATTAAATAACGAAGTGTTAAGATTACTATATTCGGTTGAAGAATAGTAAGGAATGGAGACCGGAGAAAAAATTGGAAAGAAAAGGGCAGAGTGCTAAAAATTTGTTATTTCACCTGTTTGGATAATTTTATCACCATTACGAAAAATTTTCACCATAACTCAAATTATTGATTTTATTTACTAAAATAACTAAATTAAAATTATCTTTATAACCATATTTAAATACTATGAGTAATAAGCAGGTGTATTACACGTCTTATATAAAAGGTGAATCATTTCATACGTATATATATTTAAAATAATAAAGCTATTTCAAATTTTGTTGGGAAAAATGATAAAAATATAAAGAAAATTTGATATTGAGTCGATGACAAGTGACTATTACAGCAAGAGTAAGCTGTAAAGAAAAATATGATATCGAGTCAATGTGAGTTAATTACCTAAAATGTCACTGTACTTTCAAAAAGTTATATCACGTGCCATTTTACTTTAAAATTCACTACATATGCCACTGAACCTGTGAAAGTGTTATCTCGCTTGTCACTCCGTCAACGACTAGTTAAAAATATAACAGCCTTGATGACATAGCTAATGAAATTTACCACGTGATATCTTGACCATTATTTTTTAACCGGGTGTTGACGGAGTGGCAAATAAGATAATATTTTTCACAAGTTCAATGACATATAAGGAAAGTTTTATAAAGTACGATGGCACTAGCATTTCAGGTAATTAATTTTGTTGCAGCATTGCTCTATATATATATGAGAAATATATTTTCAATATTAGACGATCACATTAGATATTCAATATCAATAGTATGAATTATTCTAGACTTGATAATTGGTATTTTGTCTTTGAGTAATTTTATTTGGAGTATGTCAATAGCATGAATTATGTACTCAAATGCTTTTATTGATTACCCATTGAAACTCGACAGTATTGATGACACTACGGCTTTAACATAAGTCTATAACGAGAAGAGCTTCCATCAACTTTCTATTAAAATGAAGCACATGACTTCCTGTCAAAATGTAAAAAAATAATGTCGATGTTTTAAATCTATTTTGTTCTACAAAATATAAAGATGTAGCAGAGCTAGCTACTATTGATGTGTAGGATAGTGATGGGAATAGAAAATTATCTCTCTCTCCATCACTTTTTTCCCCTTCCTCCCTTTTTTAATTTTCTACTTTTTGAAACAAGCTCTACATAATAATCTGTTACATATAAAGTTGGGAAAAAAAGTTTTTTAAGTTTTGTAAAGCAAATGTAGTTGATTATTTGTTCAATATATGGTCTGGCATATATCCTAAAGCGGTCGTTTAATATTAAAGATATATTTCTCATGTCACTATACTTACGCAAAGTTGTCTTACATGTCATTACACTACATAAAACTTTCTTCATATATTATTGAACTTGAAAATGATATCTCATTTGCCATTCCATTAACACTCGATAAAAAAAATAACGGCTAAGTTTCTACATGGTAAATTCCGTTGGCCATGTCATTAAATTAGTTATATTTTTAATTAGTTGTTGACGGAGTGGCAAACGAGAAAACACTATCACAAAGTTTAGTGGCGTATGGGGTGAGTTTTAAAGTACAATGGCATATAAGACAACTTTTTGAAAATATAGTGACACTTCAAGTAATGAACTCTGTCGAAGTCAAAAAGAAAGCTTATTCAATATTACATCCCATTATTTTTTCTTTTTAGATTTTGCTATTTTTAAAGTGACTAAACATACAAAATAAATTTTAAAAATCATGTAACTTCTAAACTTAATTATAATTAAGGTAATTCTATTATCACCACGTTTTTTGTTTTAAACACCACGATTTCAAATGACCTTTCTATGTACGTGATTGGCGATAAGCAAAAGTACATATTACGCTCATTTTTTAAACACCACGATTTCAAATGACCTTTCTATGTACATGATTGGCGATAAGCAAAATTACATATTACGCTCATTTTTTAGTCTTTCTTTTACGTACCACTTACAACACAAATTTCTCAATCTCTCCATGTCTGTACATGTATGCCTGTACCATCGAATTAAAGGAAACAAAAAACAATAGAAAATCAAAAAGAAATAAAATAAAGCATATGAACTCCAAAAATTCATATGACCAAAAATTCTATGGAGAGTAATACTCTCCATTATAAAAATTCCAGTTTATGGTTCCTCCTGTGTATGACATCTCAATTTTGATAGATGAAAGAAGGGTTTAGATGATTCTTTCTATGAAGAGCATTACTCTCCATGTGACCATATATTATTAAGGGATGGGGGATGAAAGGGGCCCCTCAATCCCTTATCCCGTAATGGTGTATGGCCACATAGAGAGTTTACTCTGTATAATGGAGAGTAATACTCTCCATAGAAAGACTCCTTTAATATACGTCACATGACCGTATCGTATCACATGGTATTGTACATATAGTGTTAGATCAATTTTAGACCATTTAGAATGTTGCTTATTATATTATTGAGGCAATCTTTTTCTGCCTTTTTTGGTTGTGGGGGAGTGGCTGTAAAATTTGGTTGGTAGATGATTTATTTGTTGTATTAAATTACTTTATTTGTTGTATTATATTACTTTATTTGTTGTATTATATTACTTTTTTCTCCTCATATAACATTAAATTAGCGTTTGATTAAACATTAACTTCATAAATATGTGAAACTATAAAAATATAAATAGAAATAGAAAAGCACTTGTATGGAAGATGAAAAAGTTGAAGTCGTTCATTCTTTACTCCAAGTTAAAGTCATTCATGAATTCATTGAAAATATTAATAACAAAAAATGTTATCTCATTCATCAATATGCATTTTTACTTTTCAATTTATAATTTTACCTATTATTGATTTGACTTTTAATCTGACAACTATTCAATTATTATCACACACTAGTTGTATACTTATGTATTGTACGGAATAGAATAATTAGAAAAAAATGTATAGTAATTTGAAAAACTAAACAATCATAATTTTATTGTGTACTACTCATTTATATACATATGTTACTTATATACATAAATATAATCAAATTAAAACGTACAATATTTTTACTTGATACAAAGCTAATTAAATTGTCATTCATAGGATAATACTATTAAGTAATAAAAATGAGAATGAGGAATTTTTATAAAATTAATTTCATATTGAGTATGTAAACTAAGAAACTATGGAAAAGAGAGGAGATAAAATTTATACAATTTTAGAATTACCCTATACCCACACCCTTATTCATTCTCTACCATATATTATTGGAAGAATTATTTTTCGCATTTTCTTTCACTATTCACTAAATCTACTCCAAAAAATCTAAAGTGCACAATCTCTTATTATAAAAGACTCAAGGGAAGCAATAATACAACAAAAAATAAATTCTATATGATTTAATATTTACCCCCCTAAAATTAATTTTTAACCACTTTCCGCTCTAAAAAGAATTAAAAGAATTTTTTATTTTTGTTCTAAATCATTTTCATCAAATATTATTATCATCATCATCATCGTATCCCCTCAACTTAAATTTTTACCCATATATAGGTTTTCAGAGAGAAACAAATAATAAATTAAGTAATGTACTAAAAATATAGTCCTATGTTTATCGTATTGAATTAAGGTAAAAGTTTTGAAATTGATTTGATTTTGCTTTATTATTATATCATCAATCTCACAAGTAAGCACTTATTCGAAATTAGAAAAAGTCCCAAGAACCTAATACTTGAAATTTTTCTATCAACCGTTAGAATTTTGTAGAAATATTAAATCTTTGAAAATATATAATCAAAATATATAAATTTTTGTATATTATTATGAAATAAAATAATAGCAAAATATAATTAACAAATAAGCATTACTTTGAAGAGAACAGATAATAATTCTTATTATTATAAAATCTTATAAATATTAAAGTAGGATAGTGGCTATATGCAAAATTTCCCGTCAAAATCACTGTCCTACTTATCTATGCCTCTCTTTTTATTTATTTTATTTTGATAAGATATATACATATTTCTAACTAATTAAGTTTCAAATTAAATCTCTAATATCTTATATATATATATTTTTTTATTTTATACACATATATATTATACGTAATTATAATATATATTATAATATATATAAAATAAAAGTTATATTTCGAGTTTAGATTTTTGAGTAGAGATATTTTAAAAAAATAAATAAAATAATAAATAAATAAATGTATAAGCAAATATCTATCTACTCTCCTTCTTAGATATATTTTTATTTAATATGTTTTCAATCGTATACACATTCACATATTAAAATACAAGTGGAAACCTATATATAGGTAAAAATTTAAGTTGAGAGGATACATTAGTAATAATACTTGATGATGATTTAGAATAAAAGTAAAAAATTCTTTTAATTCTTTTTAGGGTGAAAAGTAGTTAAAAATTAATGTTAAAGGTAAATCGTACTTAATTTATCACTTATTGTAATATTACTTCCTTTGGATCTTTTATAATAGGAGGGTGTATACTTTTAGATTTAAAAAAAAAAGATTTAGTGAATAGTGATTTCTTTGGAGAATATATGATACTATATGAGGAGATGCGAAAAATAATTTTTTCAAGAATATATAGTAGATAATGAATGTGATAAAGAATTTATTATGATAAAGGAATATCATCCATACTCTAAATATTTTTTAGAATTCTTGCACCATACTTGTTGAACAATGATATAGGTGTATGATAATTTTGGAGTTATATAAATTTTATATGTTCTTTTTTCCATGGCTTTTTATTTTTCATATAAAATGTGAAATTAAATTTATATTAAATAATTCCTTATGAATTCTGATTTCTTTTAGTTAAATACTGTTATTTAATTGGTTTTGTGCCAAGTGAAAGAAGTGTGCATAATAAAATTGTAATTATTAGTAACATGTGTATATAAGTGAGTAATATACGATAAAATAGTAATTATTTAGTTCTCTAAATTATCCATGAATTTTTTTGGTTAATTATTCTATTCTGTGCAACGCACAGGTATACAACTAGTGAAAAAATAAAAAAAATATATAAAAATAAAATAGTGGTTTTAACGGGAAAACTTGCAGATGACCGCTATCCTGCTTTAATATATATGTATATATAAGCTAAGATTTAATACTTCAAAATTTCCACTACTTATTTCCACTAATTATAATTTCTCATTATAATTTGATTTCCATTATGAGAATCAAATAAGCGCAAATCTTATTATTTTCTCACTTAATTGTTGTTGTTATTGTTGTTATTATATATGACATTTGTAAATATATATTTATTTTTCTTCATTTTTTAAATTCTCCCCTATATTTTAATTAAAAATAATGCTATTTATTTATATTAGATACTTGTTTTCAATCTAATTATAATTTCCTTATGACTATTGAATAAATAAAGACACTTATGTATGTATACATATCTAATAATCATCTAATATAGTGATCGATGTCAATTAAATTAGAAATCGATTTTCAGTGTAGATACGTAACATTACTCTTATATATATATATATATATATATATTTTTTTTTT